>JAHBCN010010380.1:0-31903 GCA_019359885.1 Listronotus oregonensis | reverse complement strand
CATAAATATTATGTAGGTGTATCTATTTAGGTAAATGTCTCAACTTATTTGTTAGTACCATTTAGACATCTGACGAAGTAGCAGTGCTACAAAACATGTTATGTTTTTACTTTTAACAAAAAATAAAAATTGTGAAGATTTGAAACGTTATAGTTGTTTCTTTTACGTATTTACTTAATATGGATCTTCATCAAGTAACGATCGACTCCATAACATATTAGTTTGTAATCTCTTTGTTTTTAGCAGGGTCGTCACTATTCTTCATTAATGAAGCCAACTTCGGAAATAAGAAAAACTTTGGTGTTTGAGCTTGCAGTCGACGCTTCCATATTTAAATTTTGTTTTTTTCTATTTAAACTGATGTTTTGTTATTTTAAAAATAAAAATTTATAATAACTTTTTTGAGCTCTCGCGCCCACCTTAATGTTGCGTTGCGACTCCTCGGGGGAGAGGACGCGCCCTCCAGTTTGGAAACCACTGACCTTGACGTAAGTTTAAGCCAGGTGCTCTCGAGCTTACCTGGCTTAGGAAAGAAATTCTAGCAAATCCAGATCGTTAGAAACGTAAGCGCTTACGCAGTCATGGATAAAATAAGTTCGTAACCTGGAAAAATGACATGAATTTGGAACTAATTTGATTTTCGGTTAGAAAAGTATGTAGGGTTTAGATACTTAAAGGTAATTGTACAATTTGAGTTAACTCCACAGATATTAAGAGTCAGCGAAAAAAAAACGATTAAAGTTCCTTTTTGGGGTCAAAATAAGTTCATAAATGGAAAATGTAGATTTCGGTAATCCAGATTCATTTGTATACCTTTAGCAAAGAAACTTTTAGAGTTACAAAATATATGCACTGACGTAAAACCGCTGGCCGAGTGTAAGTGGGAATAATGCTGAGTGTTACCGCTGAAGGTTTATCCGTTGTGTTGCGTGATTCCTGTTGAACTTTTTATTATTTTTAGTTGTAATATTTACCAAAGCAGTAATTTATACTTGCTATAAATAAACGTTAATGTAATTTTTAAAAGAACTTTGACGTGGGTAAGAAAAACGCAGTTAAAAAAATAAAAAGCAGTCAAGGAAAGCAAAAAATCAGTCACTAAAAAAAATGTATGTTTGGTTTTTTCATATTTCAATAGTTTAGATATCAAGAATATCTCCTTAAAAGGATTTTTCGATTATTTTAAAAATTATAGCTAAAGTTGTTGTTTGGCACAATAAAGCTAAAATAGAGAGTTCTGGGTTTCAAACTTCAAGTGCTCCAAAAAAGAAAAATGTCCTCGTATTTTGTGGAGAAATTCGTTAAATATTCACTTTGAGGTAGAAAAAAGCAATATACGCAGCCGGAATCGCTTAATAAACAAATGTACGTTGGGCTACCTAAACATTAAACTTTAAACGTGTTTTTCTCGAGACCACTTTTTTCGAAACTTTTGTCACAAAAGCTCAAGTTCTAATTGACCGATTTTTTAAAAGGTTTGCATAAATTGTCTTTATACAGGGTGTCCTGTAATTAATTGGACATAGGTTAATGTAGGATACCTGACATGAAAATAAAGCGTTTGAGCTCAATATTGCTTAGCAAAATGTTATTGGTTTTCGTTCTACAGGGTGTTAAAACTAATTTTTTACCAAACATTTATTGAAATATCTCGGAATCCACTGGACAGTTTAAAGTGAAATTTGGTATACTCTTATTTTTTGGGATAAGGAACACGAATATGATATCTATTTGGCCATTACCACTAGATGGCGCCACATACAACAACATTGAGTGATTAAAATGGTCATAACTTTTTTGACCTCCCTGTACGCACATTTGCGAATGAAAATAATAAAACAGCATTTAATTTTAGTCAAAAAAGGTATACTTCTTTGATCTCCAAAAAGTAGACCGTTTTCGAAATAAACGCCTTTTTTATTAGGTTCCGTATGAACACTTAATCTAAAATTTAATTAACAACGATAAAGTTAGAAAAGGCTATTGATTATAATAAATTTTCAAAATGATTACCATCCACTAGGACACATTGTCTAATTCTTTTATTTAAATTTTGCCTAAATCCAAATAATGATTCTTCTTGTGCCCTGATGGTATTGACTCCTTCCACAATCTTTTGCCACAATTATTGACGGTTATTTATTTTATTTTTATACACAAGTGATTTCAAGGAGCCCCAGAAATAAAAATCTAAGGAGTTAAGATCGGGACTACGCGCAGACCACGAATATTCACTACCTCTACCAATCCATTTATGAGAATAAACATTCTCCAAGTAATTTCTGACTTGCAGTGAATAATGTGCCGGTGCAAAATCGTGCATATACCAACTGTCAAGTCTTAAATTTAGGGGCGCATCTTCTAGAAGAATGGGTAGCTCATTCCTCAAGAAATTTAGATAACGTTCTGCATCAAGCTTACCTGGCAATTCAAATGGTCCCACAATACAATCCCCAAAGATATCACACCAAATATTTATTGAAAACTTATGTTGAAAATGGTGGAAAGCATGAGGATTTTCCATCGAATAGATATGATTATTACGCCAATTAAAAACACCTCTCCTTGTGAACGTGGCTTCATCCGTAAATAAAATGTTATTACAAAAAAATGGATCATTCAATTGGCGCTCTCTGAAAAATTGACTGAACTGGAGTCTTGCAGGAAAGTCATGAGGAAGAAGATTTTGAACTGGAGTGAAGTGATACGGATACAGTTTTTCTTCGCATATAATTCTAGACACCGAAGATTTGCTTACACCAGTGGCTGCCTTAATACGTCTTGAGCTGGTTTTAGGATTTTCGGTAACACAAACCAAAATTTCATCTTCCATATCCGCTCCAATTACCCTTGGTCTTCCCGCATTTACGTTTTTTGAACAAAATGAGCCCGTTTCGCCTAATCTATCGTACAATTTTTTAAATTTTCCCCCTTTTTCCCGGGAAACGTTAAAAACCCGGCTATTTTTTACTAAAAAAAATTTTCTTCAAAAAATTCCCAACCCCATTACTTAAAAAATTTTTGGGGGCGGCATTTTAAACGAAAATCACAAAAACCGAAATAAAATTAAAACTTTTTTTAAATATTCCCCTTGGGCTCGTGGATTTTTATTCAGGAAAAGCCTTTTTGCAAAACCCCGGGAAAATTTTTTTTTGAATAAAAAAAAAAAAAATTTTAAAAAAGGATTTTTGGTAAAGGGATTTTTTTTTAAAAAAAATTAAATTTTTTTTATTTTCACTGTTCTAAAAAAAAATTTTGATCTTTTTAACATCAATTTTCTGTAGTCGCTTCAGGGGAATGGAAATAAAATTATTTATTTGTATCCCTAAAAAAAAACCCTTTTTTTAATTTCCCGGGGGGCAGTTTTTAAAAAATTTTTAAATTAGTTTTCCCCCGAGCAAAAAATCTTTTTTAAAGGGAAATTTGAGAAACCATTTTCATTCTTCCCTTAACCCTTGTAATTTTGGGCCCCCCTTATTTTCCCTTTTGGCGGAACCAAAAAAAATCGAAATTTTAAATTTTAATTTTTTTCGGGAAAAAAAATTTAAAAAACCCCAACCTTTTTTTTTTTTAAAAACCCCATTTCAAATTTTTTTTTTTTTTTTTATTTTTTACTTTTTTTTTTAAAAATTCTTTTTGGTGGGGGGGGGGGCCGTCCGCTGTTCCCCTCCGGGGTTGGGGGAAAAAAAAAAAATTTTAAAAAAACCCCCCCCCTCAAAATACCTTTTATTTCGGCCCCCCCAAAAAAAAATTTAAACAAAAGTGACACAAAGTTTTTTTTAATTTTGTTTTTTATAAAAGGGTTAGGGGTTTGGGAAATTTTAAAAAAGGTGGAAGGGTGTTAAGTTTTTTCGGTACATTTCCGCATAAATGTATTTTTTGGGGGCTTCAATTTGTCTAAATTTTTTAATAAATAATCCTTTTTTATTTTTCCCCTTTTTGCAAAAGTTTAAAAAGTTAAAATTATTATGTGGTTATTATCATGCAGGTTGACAGATTTTGATTTGTACCTGTGTTTCTAATATATTCTATTTATGGTTGGTTGAGACATATAAAATTTATTACATTCACAGACCCTTTTAGACATTTTTTTTGTTTATATTGATGGTTTGTTTTGATACCAGGAATATATGGTAAAATAGATTTGGGAAAACGAATAGGTAACAAAAATTTTTAAAATTTGCACTATCTTTAAAACACAAAACACCATTAGATCCCAAGTAACAAAAACAAAACCATACAATAAAACGAAAACAAAAAAATGTCATTTATAAAATCCCTGAAAAGTAATAAATTTTATATAGGTGAAAAATTCCCGACCATTAAAACGCATGCATAGAACATATATTAGAAAACCCGAATTCCACAATTAAAAAACTGTCAACACGATTTAAAAAAAAACCCTAATCTGGAATGCTTTTAGCATTTTAGAAAAAAAAGTTGTTCAAAAAAAGTAAATAGGAAAGCTTATTTATTTTTAAATAAAGAATACTAGCATCAATATTGTTAATTTAAATAAACATGGTTATTTATGCTTGATGCTGAAGTAAATTCAGGTAAACTTAAAATCAATTAACACACCATACCACCTTTCTGGTCTTTTTAAATGCTATACATACACCAGTCCAATAACCTATTGTCACTTATGACAAAACGTCATTAAAAGTTTAAAAACTTTCAGAATTTCCTAAGTTTTCAGACCTAAAATTTCTTAAAATTTAGTTTCATTTTTTGTTTTAGTTTCTATCTTGATAACGGTGGCCGACTTGCCACCGAAACGTAGATTTAAAATTTGTGATTTTGTTTTTTTTGGTTTGGGGGTTTTTCTTTTGTTGCAGGCGATCTGCAAGTTCATAGGGTTTAATACTGACCGGGGGCAGCCGCATACCCCAGGATCCGACCAAGAGGGTCCCATTTTCCAAAAAAATAGAAAGGCGGTAACCCAAATAAAACAGAGAATTTTTTTTAATTTTTTGGTTCCTGCCATAATGACATTTTTACTTATAAAAAAAGAATTAAACATTTTTTTTTTTTTTAGATGACCAGAAAAGGGGGAAATTGACAATAAGGACACGCTTTTTTTCCTCACTTTAACAGCGTGTTACTTTGTAAAATTTTTTTTTCTTTTTAAATTTTTTGTGAACTCTAAAAAAAATAAATAGATAAATGATAAAAAATGGATAGCAAAAATATTTTTTTTATCCATCTCATAAAAAAAGCCTAAAATTCGGACTTCAAGAGTAGAATACCCCCTTAAGAAAGACTTATTATCAGCCAAACTAAAACTTTATTGGTTTCCAGTAGTGAAATAATGGGAGTTCCTCCTCCTCCCTTATATAGCACGGTTTAATTTTAAGATTATTTCAAAGATTAATCCCCCCTCGTCCTCCTCCCTTATATAACACGGTTTAAAATTAATTTTTAAGATTAATCCCTACTTCTAACTAGTTAAAAATATAAATTGGAAATTCTTTAGCTTTATTTTGAAATGTCTGTATTAAATAGTGCAGATGTAAACCAGTATGCCAACTGTAAAAAGAAAAAAAGTGAGTCAATTAAATGAAAATAAGCTTTCCTAAAAAATTTAATTTAAATGTCCAATATGTCTAGAAATAATTAAAACAAACACAATCGGTGGAATTAGTAATTGTGATCATCAGTTTTGCATAACATGTATAAAGGATTAGCCAAAAAAAAAAAAAAAAAGATACATGCCCCATATGTTGAAAAACATACACATATATAGTAACCAATTTGAAAGAAGAATTTTTCTTTTTAGAGGATATAAACAAAAAGGAAAATATGTTAGATGGCATATATTTTTATATAAACTTAGTTGAATTCTCCACAACATGACTGAACCTTGGTAACCTTCACTTTCCCACTTCTTCATATATTACCCTCAATTTAAAAAGTATAAAGTTAAGTGTGATAATCAAAATTGTGTATTCAAGTATTTAGCTGGTGTGTAAAATTTAAAAGCCTATTTAAGTACTCCAGTTAAAATAAATGTGGAAGATATTCCTCATTTTGTTAGTGAACTGTTAGAATTTCATCCTATTAAAAATATTGACGTCGGAAAACTAAATTTTTTAGAAAATCATGATATAACTAACCAAATGGAAATTGACGAAGAATCCGGGTATTTGAAATGAAAGAGGAGAAAGATATGGTAGCAACAGCTAAAATTAAATTTATAAAAACTTATTAAAGTGAATTTATGGACAAAGTGTTTTGTATTACGCAAAGCTATGTTGTGATAAAAACTTTTACCACCGTTTTACAAGCACACACTCTTTGCCATTATCGCTATTTTTTACACAACTTTAAAAAAAATAGCACAATCCATGCGCAAGTAAACACTCATATAAAAAGAAAAATTGGCCATAGCCTAAAGGAATTACAATGCCTTGTTTGTGGTAAAGACTTATATCAAGTGATAAGTCGAGGAACACTGGAAATATTGTTGAAAAGTCTAATGAAAATTTGCCAAAAATTGTTTTATAAATTTATAACTATGCTTTATATTTATTTAAATTATTTTATAATTTTATAACCATGTTTTAAATTTATTTTGGTCTAACATGTCTTTTATATTTGTATATAAAAAAAATAAGACATAAGAGTACTTTAATAAACTTCTAAAACTTACCCAGCAGGATCTCTCATCATTTCACTACTATTTCCCCTACTAAAAGAACATTATACCATTTTTTTTTTAATAAAACAACTTATGTAGCAATTATTCTTAAAATAGATAAATTATTTGTTTTTATATGGAGCTTGCTGCTATTTTAATTTTAATGTTATAAAACGATTCAAGATATTATACTTTTCTATGGTGAATACCCATACAACTAAATTGGAAATAGAAACACGATATACTTTACTCTCGGGAGTGCCCTCACCTATTTTTTTTTAATAAAATATCATGTTTTTTTAGTTTAAAGATATTTAATTGCAAAGAACAAGTGTGTAATAGATAGAATTAAGTGCGTAACATTGGATGTGATATACTTATGATGCCGCATATGAGTGATTTTAATAATTGTAGCAACAGTTTTATTACTCCTTCTTTAGGCTATTAGTCTGAAAAACAAACTTTAAAAATATTTTACCCTAACGTGTCTTTCAATATTTTCGGGCAAGTATTTGTTCTTTTAAAACTTATAACAGTAAAGTCTGTATTGTCAAAATGACGCCTAAAATCTTAGCAACACTGAAGTTGATGGCCGACTTTTTTCTTTGAGGATTTTTAATGACAAATAAATAATATTTTAAACTGTGAATGGCAAAATTACTTGAAAATATAAAAATTAATTACTATGATAAAAATTTAATTTTAAAAATAATGCAAGGAAAGTTAGTAGAAAAGAAATACATTCGTTAGGTGTAAAGAGCTCTTTTTCTCCTTGTATCTTTAATTTTTAATTAATTTATAGGTATTTGCTTCCTTTTATTGTTCTATATTTTATCCTTTTATTGTTTTCTTTCTTTTATTATAAATTACTACTTAGTGCTTGTTATCAAAGTTTTGAAGTCGAAAAATTAATTAATATAATTTGCAGAAGCTACTTTAAAAAACTAAGAAAACTAAACTTTTCTAAATGTTTCAAATAGAAGAAAGGTTTGCTTCAAATAATAAATGTCAAAAAAATGGAAAGGATTGGGTTAAATGAGTGTGCTCGCTAAGAGGGTAGTGAAATAAAATTTAACTATATTTTGTGCCTCAATTTAGCGTACAAAAATGTAATACATTATAGTAAATAGATCGTCTTTTAACGCCCTCTTAATGTACCATCAAAATTAAACACCGTTTATTTTAAACGTTATGATGTAAATATTTGTTATCACAGTTTTTTAACTCAGTCTACGTTGATCCAAGTTATAAATAAAATCTTTTCGGGCACTTGATGTTAATATTCCTTAATTAAAAAACAAATACTCTTTTTTAATCTAACTCCTCTAATAATTTTACTTTTAATATCATTGTTAAAGGCGAAAGATTTTTAAAGGGCACATTATATTTTATTATATTATGAAAACATTACGTAAATAAAAGATGATTCACTTTGTTTATTAATTAAAATTTTTTCTAGAAAAATTTTTCGGCAACATAACAATTTATTGATGATAGGCTACTTTATCAATAGCATTTGAATTTTTAACAATAAAATATTTATTTAACAGTTAACAAAGTTGTAATTCTGACATAAGACCTACCCCTATGGAATAGACATAATTAAGAGCCACATCCTGAAAAAAATACCATTTAGTATGCTTATCTAGAAATAAAAGAATTTGAAGATACTGCTTTTTGTCTTCTTCATTCCACATATACCAAGGAAGATCACAGAAACTATTGTAGATGTTTTGCCACTAAAATATAAAAAAGCAGTTTTACAAATTAAAGGTTTTTTTGCAAAAAACAATCTATGCCATTTTTTAAAATTTTGGTGCTGTTGGCCTCATCCTATGTAAAAATCACGTTGTCATATCCTGATTAACTATTGAAGTAAGAACTACCACGACCAACTAAATAATGTGATTTGAATATCACTTAGTTTCTAAGGGCCAGAGCTGTTTTGTGGCCTTTTAACGTCCACGACGTTTTATTGTGTTTTTATATAATTTGAACGGCTAATTTTAAATTTTTAGCTTTCTTATGCGTTAGAAGTGACGAAAATTTTTATAAATAATTTAATTATTCAAAACGCCATAGAAAACAATCTATAACAAGTATCAATGTTAAGCAACCGCAATCGATTTTTAAACTTATTAGAAACAATCCAGTTTAAGTTTATTAAAACAGAATAATTTAAACTAGAGAAATTGCAAATTTAGTTAAAAAGAATATTGTAAAATTATGGCATTTTAGAGATTTTTTAATTATAACTCGGCTATATTTCAAATAAAATAACTTTATAAAGCTTAAAAAATAACCAATTTTAAAGCGAAACCATAAAAAAATGGCATTTATGACTAAGTTATAACAATTATTTTTTTTTCATTAAAAAAGGCATATAATTTATTTATAGATTTTTTTAAGCGACTAAATCGTCAAATTATATCAAGGCAAGTTACATATTGTTATTCTATGATTAGAGACAAACAATTTGACATATATAAGTGTATCTAAATGTATTATGTAGTGTGATACAGCAGTTTTAAAATGCAGGCGTCGTTACTCGCCGAACATCTGAGACAACAATAAGAATGCGCTGGGCCAATTCATGGTACGATTAGATTTTTTATATAAATTAAAACATTTTACTCTTATTTCAATTCCTTAATTTATTATTTGTATATTAATGGTTGTACAATAACAATTTAAATATTTTATGAATTTAATTAAACAATAATTATATAATGTTCTAAAATTATTAATAATAATATTGTAAAATGGAACAACCATAAATGTACAGGGTTTTTATTTATATTTTATCTGCCACTTAAACGATGTCTTAAAAAAATAGGAAATATCTTCTTATAAAAAAATTTCTTATTTTTTCATCTATTATCTTTTGAGCATAACGAGAGAAACAAATGAATATTAAAAACTAAGTAAAAATAAATAGATAATTTTTTTAATGGAACATTTTGTATATTTGTATCTATAATGAAAGGTCCATTCATCCCCTTTAGATATTTATATAGTTTGCTGGCATTTCGTTTAGCCGTTTTGAAAATATTTAAGCTTCTAATTAAAAATTTAGTTAATTGTAAAAATCAACATTGCCTTGAAAAATAAATAATTAATTATGAACTTAAGAAATCTAAAATAATTACAAATTTTCAAAATAACTTTTACCACCATCTCCAACTTACGATTGATCGCGTTGAAAACAACGGACCGGTTCCTATTAAATTACATAATTTCATTTTCAATTGTTTCTCTTGGGATGTTTATATTTTCTGACCTTTCATTAAAAATTTCATTTTTTAAGTTACTCCACAAAAATAGATCCAGAATGTTTAAATCTATTTTAAATGGGACATTTTATTACTTCTATTTAGGGTGTGTTACAAAATAAAATAAAATAAAATTCTAATACATTTTTATATTTCACAAGCGGAGAAATTATTAAACGACATCTGTAAAACTTCCTGTAAAATAACAATAAGATATTTCATTTATAAGTTGCTTGAAGTTATCTCAAGAATCACATTTTAAAACCTTAGGAAAATCTAGCATTGCAAGTTTTGAAAAACAGTTCGAAAAAATGTTCAATTTAAGGGTGGTTTCATATTAAGCTCAGAAATAACAAATTTAAAGAATATTTACCAAAAAACTAATTTGGCCAAGACTTACAGTACTTCAGAGTAAGGCTAAAACTATATTTTGCGGCTTGGGATCTGTACTAAAATCTTAAACGCTTGATTCATCATCTGGATTATGTGTTATCATTCGTATCGTTGTTACTATTTGTTAATATAAAAACTTAATTTTTCGATGGTTCGAATTTGTTATCCGATAAATAAAAATCGATTTCCTGGATTACTTAAAAAGGATCAGGATCCGTAATCGATTTCTTTTTTTGAAGGATCCGTCCCCGCTATTTCATTCAGACATAAGAACAGTATTTCAAGCAGGGACTAAATTGAGATACATTTATAATTTTTTTGTAGTTGCTGTTGCTTTGGATACAGGGTGTTAATGCCAGTAAAGGTCATTCTTTTAAAAAAAGCTTCCTTTTTGGTTTCTCATAAGTAAGAGATGAGCATTGGTCGACTGTGTTTGCAACAAGAAAAATAATTGGGATTGTGCTTATCTTTTACGTAATAAATTGAATAATATTTTTGTGCATCAGTTCTACTTTGAGCTTGTTTATTAAATCAATATTAAAGACAGGTCTAAAAAACTAAATATTGATATCAAGGGTCCTATTGTAAGAAAGACAATTATAGAAATCATCGTGAAAGAAGATCGTTTGCGTAGTAGAGTCGGAGCCAATACTGACTTTTGAGGAAAGCTAGAAGAGTGGCCATGCTCCATAATGAAAAAACGTTGATTTAAAAGGAAACTGTAGAGCCTGATAAGAACGTTTGCTAAGAAGCTCATTATGCTTGACCTGATCAAAAGCCTTGACTTTGTATTGTCATCTTTGCTAATAGGAATATTATTTAAGCATTACAGAAATAATATATTTATTTTTTTTCTTTTATTAGCACTAAAAAGAAAGGAAAAGTTCATAATTCACTCCCACTGTGGACGCAAATAGTGTATAAGCATAACAAGCCGATATATGTATATATTGTGGCAATATATATGGAGATACCATCCTTAAACAAAAAATATATATTAAAAGACTAAGTCATTATTTCTTTCAAAACTGCAGATTAATAAAAAAATCGTTTTTCAGCGATCCGTTCTTTATGCGTATTACTAACTTATACAAAATTAGGCATTATTATTATTTCATGATTTTATATTATTAAACAATTATAGTATAGGACACTTAAAATACGTAAAACCAATATTGTGACTAACTTTTAAACGTGTCATTTAAATAACAGTTAATAAACCACCTGTTAAGTTGGTTGTCTAAAATGAAAACACATCCCAAAAAATTATGAAGAAAAGTTATGATTTTCACAATTTATTAGCAAAACGATCGCCAAGAAAAAATTGTAATTAACTAGGAAATTAAATGCCCTACAGTCCAAGTTAGCTCTAGGACTACATCACCGCATCTTAGAGGGTGACAGCCCAGCCAAGCTGCGGGAATAGTGTTTGGGTTTCTCGGGGCTGGCATTCTTAACATGTTGTAAGCTCCACGACATGGGGGGGCTGTCATTGTCGAGAAAGCAAACAGTGTCTTGCAGCTGCCCAAGCCAAGGTGGAACAGCATAAGCCGAGGGCTGCGTGACTAAGGGGGTGCTTAGCCAATATTATGCGAACTCCGGGAACCTGGCGCCACCTGGTTTGAACTAGCCTTCCCCTGGCATGCGGGGCTCTACCAGGGGCGATCGGTTATTTCTCCTGCGACTCGTGGGTCATGGTCACCTTAAAAATAAAAATACCAACAACCCTAACTCTGAGGCTGGACGAGTACGCCCAACTCAAGAGAAAACTAACAAGCCCGGCGGTAAAAATCGTAGCAGGGGCAAAATAATCTTTGGTGCGGAGGCGAAGCGGAGACGGAAGGCCCGTGAGGCGTTGGAACGTGCAGCCAATGCGGCAGCCACCGACGCTGAACGTCCTCCCTCCTCAGAGTCGACCGTACGACCTTTGTCCACAGGCCGTGGCCACAGTTACTCCTCCAAAAGAGGCTTGAAAAGCGTCTCGCCTATGGATAAGGAACCAGCTGGAGAAACTGGAGGCGTCGAGACACATGATGGTCATCGCCGCTTCCCCCGAAAACAACTGTCGAGCCGAAAACTGTGGCGTCCGACAGCACATCCAGGAGGACTGACGTCGGGCCGCCCGTTACGGCGGCTACTGACGACCTTTTGGATATGGAGCTCTGGTCATCCTCCAGTGACACCATTGATGGTCTCCCCCAAGGCAGTGTTTACGCTCCTTGTGGAGGAGACAAAAAACAAATAAGCTGCTTCGCTTCAATGGGGAAAATAAAAGCAGCAACTAAAGTAAGCTTAATTTAATGTAACCTGCAGCCTCGGCAACACTTTGCCGCCGCTTGGATGAGCTGCAGGATACAATAGCCCTAATCCAGGAACCCTGGCTAAGACAAACCAAAATAATAGGTTTAAGTACACTATCTGGTGGAACTTTTATTTTTTTTAGCAATGATCACCCTAGGACAACGATCTACGTCTCTGGGACATTCAGAGCACACCCACTGTCACATCCACAACTGCAAACTGGAGTATGTCGTGGATGGGCAAACCAAAGCAGTGGTCCTAGCATCAGCGTACCTCCCACTGGACGCAGTTGTTCCACCACCCAGTCAGGAAATGGAGGCCCTGCTAAAGCACTGCCAAACTCAAAATATGGAGCTGGTGATTGGATGTGACTCGCACACCACATCAACTGGGGCAGTCAGGACATTAACCCCAGGGGTATATGATTTTATCATAGGTTGTAATCTCAGTATTTTAAACCGAGAAACTACACGTACATTTGTAAACTATCAGTACTCAAAGTACAGCCAATATGTCCAACGTAATCCGAAAATGGCAGGTATCTGACGAAATCTTAATGTCAGACCACCGCTGGATAACTTTCGAAATAGATTCAGCTTTTTCAACTACAAGGCTATCGCGCGACTCCAGGAAGACCGACAAGGCATTTTATATGCCTTGGTTAGAAGGAGCTCTGCGAAACATCGAGGTCAATACACCCAACAATAATGGCGAACTGAGGAGCTACGTTACGGCTATCAATGACGCTATTGTTGAAACATACAAAAGCGCCTGTCCCCTGATGTACCATGATAATGGCGGTAATTCTAGTTGGTGGTGCCAAGAATTGGAACACCTTAGGACAGTAGCTAGGAGAGCTTTTAATAAAGCTAAAACTTCGAATCTGGACGAGGACTGGGACCAATATAGGGTCCATCTCAGAGAATATAAAAAAAACAGAGAGCAGCCTAGAGAGCTTAATGCAAGGAGATACAAGACTACTCTAAGGCAGCTAGGCTACAAAAGGCTTTCAACAAACAGCCATACCGGGAAGTAGGCAGACTCATGAAGGAGGATGGCACACATACAGCCAACCTCCAAGAGAGTATTGAGTTTTTAATGGCTACGCACTTTCCCGATTCCACTACCGCAGTACCAGCGGACTGGACAGAGGAGGAACACAAACCCTCCGACGAGGACTGGCAGGTTGCCAGACAGATAGTCAATAAGGACAAAACAGGGTGGGCAATTTCCGGCTTTTCCCCCTTCAAATTACCAGGCCTTGACGGCATATGTCCGGCCCTGCTACAGTGGGGACTGGACACACTGATGCCACACCTGGTTGGAATCTTTAGGTCATCCTTGGCCTTGAGATACATTCCAAAGGCATGGAAAGAGGTTAGAGTTATCTTTTTACCGAAACCCGGGAGGATGGACTACCTCACCCCCAAATCTTACCGACTAATTAGCCTCTCCTCGTTCATCAGGGATGTAGTGCTCCAAGGCAGACCACTCCACCCAAACCAACATGCATACAACACAGGCAGATCAACTGATACGGCGCTTCACCTAGTGGCGGGTCGTATAGAAAGATCTCTGGACATTCATAGATATAGAAGGCGCGTTTGAGAAAACGACTTTCCCAAAAATACTACATTCGCTTTCTGCCAGGAACACCCCTGAAACAAACAGTTAGCGGATGGATTTTTAATATGCTTTCTAAAAGAAAAATACAAATTAGTGTAGATGATGTCAAGATCCGAGGCAAGGTCACGAAGGGATGCCCACAGGGAGGGGTTCTTTCGCCACTAGTGTGGAACATGGTCCTAGACAGCCTCATCGACCGCCTCAACAAGGAAAATCTCTACACCATAGCATACGCAGATGACTTGGTCATACTGTTCACAGAGAAATTCAAGAGCGTACTCTGCGAAAGAATGCAGACTGCCCTCAGGATAATAGAATGATGGTGTGCTGATCACGCGCTATCCATCAATCCAAAAAAGACAGAAATGGTTCTCTTCACAAGGAAAAGAAGAATGGTGAACTTTAACGCTCCTAGACTCCTGAACACACACTAAGCTTTGCTACGGAGGTAAAATACCTTGGGGTAACCTTTGATAGTAAGCTAACATGGAACTCCCACTTGGAGAAATGAATCAAGAAAGCATACATTTCTTATGAGCAGTGTCGCCGGACCATAGGCAGATCCCGGGGACTGTCACCTAGAGTCACCCTGTGGATCTATACGGCCATCATAAGACCCATGCTACCCTACGGTGCTGTTGTCTGGGGGCAAAAAGCCCAGTAGACGACAGTTATCCGAAAGCTAGACCATGTACAGAGAATGGCTTGTCTCAATACCACCGGAGCCATGAGAACAACACCAACTAGGGCCATGGGGGTAATCCTAAAACTCACACCTCTTGACATATTCGTCAAGGAGGTTGTTTTGATGGTTATGTTGCGCCTCCGGACTGTTGGTATAATGCCCGACGTGGGAGTTGGCGCACAGAGGGGTCATTTGTGGAGTGAGGCGATAGGATCGCTCTCACTGCTGCAGGCGAAAGTGGACTATTGCGCCATGTTTTGTTTTTAACAAACCCTACAAAATTGACGTCAAAGGAGAATCAAACACAAACGTGGCAGGTATAATTAATATCTACATAGACGGTTCGAAAACAAAAGAAGGTACGGGATGTGGAATTTATTCTAGATCTCTTAACTTAAACATCAAATAGGCTATGGCTGAGTTGGCCAGCGTGCTCCAAACTGAGCTCACAGGCATAACCATAGCTGCAAATGAAATAAGCAGTAGAAACATTACTGGTAAAGTCGTGCTAATCCATACGGATTGCAGACAGACACTACTAGCCCTAAGGAGGCCACGCTTCACCTCGGGTCTGGTACTAGAATGTTACCGTGTCCTTGTGGACGCTTCCAGCATGAATGTGGTCAGTTTCTGTTGGACCAAAGGACACGCGCACTCCCAAGGCAACCGCATCGCTGACTCGTTGGCCAGGAAGGCTGCCGGGACAAAACCTTTTTAACCCGAACCTTTTGTAGGTCTGATAGGGTCTACGATGAGGGACCTAATTAAAAAACACTCTCATCAGCAGTTTACAACACGATGGGATAAAACAGTAAACTGTAACTTTTCCAGGGAGTTATTGAACTATCCTGACAGAGATACACCTAAACAATACTTGGCAAAGCCTAGGGCGAGCCTTCGTCTAATCACGGGCGTTCTTACTGGACATTGTCAACTAGGGAAACACCTCTTTAGAATGGGTATAAATGACATACCTCTGTGTAGAGGTTGTGAACAGGAAGACGAGACGGTGGAGCACATCCTTTGTGACTGCCCTGCACTCTCGTGCAAGAGAAGATCCATGCTGGGCGAGTATTGGCTTTCTTTAGCCGGCGTTCTCACCTACTTTAAATCAGTAGGATGGGCAGCGTACTGAGTGAGAAGTCCCCTTTAGTGGGTAGCACAACGGGCCTACTGAAGCCTAGGTGCAGTGATGCTTATCACCCTTCGCACTTTCAGATACAGATAGGGAATTAAATAACGACTAATGATATTAATCTTTAAGGCACCTGCAAGGCTAGCTCTTAAATAACCTTGGTAATTAATCGCCATTATTACCACCCTTAATTGTTAAATAGCTATTAATGAATAATAATGTATTTACGTGTACTTACATTTATAAAAAGCCATATTAAGGATAGCGTATAGATAAGACTTATCAGGATAAAATAAAATGCAAATCTTCTTAGGACTGTGCTATGATTTAAAAATATCCTACAAACAAAATAATAATATAAAAAGTGATTATGTTATAATGTAATATTATTTCTAATTTTTCCTTATTATGTCTTTAATTAAAAATAAATGTAAAAAATTACAAATAAAGGATAATTTGTAAATAGCTCGTTAAAGGTAATATTACTTTTCCTATAATGTAATAAGGAAAAGTCGAACTATTTCCCAAACAATTTGCTGCCAAATCGACCCTTGATCCTACTGTTAATCTTCCTCTTCGAACAGTTGTCGCTGTTCTTTATAAAATATCCGATATTATTTTCCTACTCCTTATACCAAACAAAATCGTCTGGGCTGGATGGCATTCCAGCCGATGTATTAAAAAAAAATTGCTCCCGAGTGAGAGAGAACTCATCCTGAGTGGCCTCTTTTGGATCTCTTATATCACGGGCATTTTTCTGAAGAAAGGATCCAAAACTCTCTCTTTAACTGTAGTCTTATATCTCTTTTTTTCAGAGTTGTTTGTAAGGTAAAGAAAAAATTCAATACTTATATTGTTGGAAAACACAATTTTTTAAGACAGACAATACGCACTACGCAACAAAAGATCCACAGCATATCTTTTTTCCTTTGTCTTGAACAACGAGGTCAAATCTCTTGAGTTTTTTGGTGAATCCCATATCGTTGCTTTTGACATATACAAGGCTTTGGCCAGGTCGGACATGACCCGCTTCTTAAGAAACTTCTTTTCTGCGGTCTTTTACCTAAGATTTGTTCTTGGCTTTTTAATTTTCTCTGTAACCGACATATATCAGTAATTATTATAAATAGTCGCTCTTCCAGATTTCATCAAATTAAAGCTGCGGTGCCTCAGGACACAGTAGTGGCACCAACTTTGTTGTTTACTTCACATTAACTATCTTCTTTTTTCCACCAAAATTTCAATTTCATATTGTTGCTGACAATAGTACTTTTTATTCCTTTTGAGATGGGAAAATTATTCACGGGTTTGCTGAAAAGTTCGGCATATTTAGAGCTTGAGTGATTGCTCGTCTCCTGTCTTTAACGGTTAACGAAAATGGCCGGTCCCCGTACTTTAGGCTAATTTGTTTATTTCTTTTTAAATATTAAAAAAAGTTATTATTCCAAGATAAATAGCGTTTAGATAAAAAATGATAAAGTAAAAATACATTTAAAACCTATTCTCATTAGAGTTGTTCTCTGAGTCCAAAAAACCGTCTCCTTAACTATAGTTTTTATCACTCCCTAATTAAAAATTAATTTCTTCATCTTCACCCCTATACAAATATTTTTCTAACTTCTTATCAGTAACAAAAGTGTGCGCCATTTCGATAAAAAAAAAACTCGCCAAAAACTGACATGTTCTATCAAGTATATCTTCCACACCCAGATTCAGGTAGAAAAAATGTTGGGCTTAGCGAATATTCGTTATCATTTTTATTATAACTTTGGATTTTCGTTAATTTAAACTTAATCGGAAAAGTCAAGGCACGTTAACTCGTAGTTCTTTTTCTTCCCTGTGAGCTTTCTAGACTTACTACCGGAGGCAGCGCAGCCTCTTGGGCTTTTTGAGCCTAACCTTCCATTATCTTTTATACCAATTCTCCCATAAGTCTTGTTCCTTCTACGAGTCTATATAATCCCGAGACTGGTTGGTTATTATATTCCTGTGGGCTCATTTTCGGTTGCCCAAATAATGCCTGCCTTTTGTGATTTAACGCTTCACATTCGCACAGGATATGATGGGCTATCTCTTCCCCCTCGACGCACATTCTGCAACTTGGGTCCCCATTATAGGAGCCTATCTTGTGCAGGTGTCCTCTCAGGTTATCGTGCCCTGTTAGCAGCCCTACTGTTATGCGAAGTCTTTTCCTACTTTGTCTGAGAGTTCTTGTTTCGTTCTTTCGGATGGGCACCTTATAAAGCTTTTTCCATATCTTATCTACTGAGGCTCCCCCAGTCTTCCTCGTGTTTCTTTGGATCCATTTGCTGGTTTGCCCTCGTGCTATGGTTTTGGTCACTCCAAGATAAGAAGGAGCACGTATATCAAGAACCTGTTTTTGATATACGTGCCCGCATGGAGCACAGTCCTAACAAATCGGTGGAGTTGTCTACTCAGACCGGTAAGGATACTACTTTAAATAAAAATTAAAATTTATGTTACCAGTGCCATACATTTTTTAGGAATGTCTGTGGGTACTTGATATAAAGCACTAAACAAAGAATTGGAAATGCATCCATATAAGGTCACAGTATTGCAAGAACTCCTACCACCAGATTTTCCAAAGAGGGGGCAGTTGTGCCAATGGTTTAATAAGATTCTTAACAATAACCAGAACCAGGGGAGCTTCTGGTCCAAAGTACGGTGTGGATGATCCCTGTCTTGCCAGTTCATCCGCTTTTTCGTTGTCGTCTATTCCCAAATGTCCTGGTACCCACAGGAGAGTTACCCTGTTGCGTTCTCCTAAGATTTCCAGTTATTTTTGGCATTCCCATGTCAGCTTCGACGTGACCTTGGGGTTTGCAAGTGCCCCTAGTTAACCTGTAGTTCACACAGTTTGTTTAAATTAAAACTTTTTGACTTAGATATATTTTAACATTGGTAATAAGTTACACTACATAAGTGTTTTTACATGTCAATTCTTACATAATAAAAAAAATTTGGATAATTATAACATGTTAAAGAAATTAAGATACAACAATTTACAAAAAATTCCAACTATTTAAACATTATTACAGTAATCAAAAATAAAATTTCGATAAAAATATGTGGATTCTCCGTGGCCCAAGTTCGGTAGTTCTGACTATTTACATGACGCGACAAATGAAACCAAGCTTCATCAGAGAAGAAAGTACGGTCCAAAACATCATTATTGTTAAGACTCTTATTAAACCATTGGCAAAACTGCTCCCTCTTTGGAAAATCTGGTGGTAGGAGCTCTTGCAATACTGTGACCTTATATGGATGCATTTCCAATTCTTTGGTTTTTTTTTATCTTTGTGACAACTCACGAAGGATTTGCATATACATATATACTATATTAGACATATACATATACATATATACTCCTAAATACCAGAGTACCGTGAGTGCCGGGTTTTCCGATGTTTAACCCATATTTTATGCCCCAGTTCCGTCAACGCTGCCCAAGCACTGAAACATGCAAATATTGCATTTCACAGCACCTTTTAGACAACGCGGTAGTGCCACCACGGACGTTATTTTAAATAACTACTACCTAAATATGTCTGCCCGGCGGGGCTGGGATTCGAACCCGGATCGCCGGCGCGGCGAGCCGAGGCTCTGACCACTACGCTACCGGACAGACAAGACAGACGGACAGACAAGACAGGTTAGTGCTTTATATCAAGTATCCACAGAAATTCTTAAAAAATATATGGCACTAGTAACATAAATTTTAATTTTTATTTAAAGTAGTATCCTTACCGGTCTGAGTAGACAACTCCACCGATTTGTTAGGACTGTGCTCCATTTGGGCACGTATATCAAAAACAGGTTCTTGATATACGTGCTTCTTCTTATCTTTTTCTTCTTCCCTGGGAGCCGTCATGATTAACTACCGGAGGCAGCGCAGCCTCATGGTCTTTTTGTGCCTAATCTCCCATTGTCTTTTATATCAATTCTCCCATTAGTCTTGTTTCTTCTACAAGTCTGTATAACCCCGAGCCCGGTTGGTTGATATATTCCTGTGGGCTCATATCCGGTTGCCCAAATAATGCCTGTCTTTTGTGATTCAATGCTTTACATTCGCACAGGATATGGTAGGCTGTTTCTTCCCCCTCGTCGCACATTTTGCATTGTATGAGCCTATCTTGTGTAGGTGTCCTCTTAGGTTATCATGCCCTGTTAGCAACCCTACTGTTCTGCGAAGTCTTTTCCTACTTTGTCTGAGTAGTTCTTCCTTCGTTCTTTTGGATGAGCCTCTTATGAAGCTTTTTCCATGTCTTATTCTACTAGGTTTCCCCAGTATTCTTCGTGTTTGTTTCAGATCCATTCCCTGGTTTGCCCTCGTGCTGTGGTTTTGGTCACTTCAAGGGCAGGTTCTGGCCCAAAGTATGGGTGTGGATGATCCCTGTCCGCTTTTTCATTGCCTTCTATCCCCGAGCGTCCTGGTACCCACAAGAGAGTTACTCTGTTGCGTTCTCCCAGGACTTCCAGTTCTTTTTGGCATTCCCATGTCAGCTTGGACGTTACCTTGGGGTTTACTAGTGCCCCTAGTGACGTTTGGCTGTCTGTTATTATGCAGATCCGCTTGTTTTTATAAGACCTCCTGTTATTTTCTTTTGCACAGTGCAGTAAAGCATATATTTCCGTATAAAATACAGAACTGTGTGTTCCTAGTGGAATGGAGACTTGTGAATTCCTTATTTCACTGTTCACGCCTGCTCCAGTTCCCTGCTCGGTTTTGGGACCATCCGTATACCAGATGATGTCTCCAACTGTGCCAGGGAGATCGGGTTGCTACCACTCACTTCGATCTGGAATTTTTACCACGAAGTTTATGTTGAATGAGGATTGAGGAATCATCTGGTTTATTCTCTCATCCAGGATGTTGCCGCCAACCTGACTTTTTAGGATAGCCTAGACACCAGTTGGTTTCTGTTGCAGTCGGAAGTAGCTCATTCTTGCCTTACCATTACTATAAGATTAAGTGGAAGGTCAAAGAGACACTCCATGGGTGCTGTTGGGATATACGTGCTTACATGGTAGGCCTTCCAGTGGACTTTCCCTTACAAATAAATTCTTGTTTTTAAAGCGATTGATTAGCACGTCTGTGATAAAAAAATGTTTCGTAATCAACAAGATTGTCAGCAAACCTTTTGCCAAACTGGTCCATGCAACTTTGGAGAGAATATGACTAAGTGCCATCCTTATTACAAGTTGCGCCTTTAAAATGTGCCCGTATTATAAACGCAACTTACTCCGCAGTCCACATTTTAAACATTTCATCCTATGCTTACGGGAAAGCTTCTTTCTCTTACCTAATTTAAAAGGTTCCGATCTTTCTACTGTGTTCGTTTCTTCATCCCTACAGTGTCCCGACTTGGGGACTTACTCCTTAAAAAAGTTTTCCAATGTCTTCCTAATCACTAAAGATTTAAGTCGCCCCCCCCCTCAACATAATAACCTATTTTTTCCTCACTTAAGGCACCCACGTTAGTACCTGGGCCTTAAATATATAGTTTGTCCAAGCTAACATTTTTGTGTTGGCTTACATGTTCAAAAACAAAAATTACTAGACTCAACGTCAAAATCAGCTGATTGGCGTAAATCACCCAGTAATGGATTAACGGCGTTTTAATTTTTGTATTAATTTTTTTTTGTGTTTGGGTGTATTATTTTGTGTTTTAAAGTAATAAGTGAGATTAAAGATTACTCTGCAGTGTTTTTAGTTTTTCTTGTGTGGACTATTTGACATTTTTTATATTTAATAATTTATTCTTTTTTGGACTAAGTTTTTATTTTTATTGGTTTTAAGAAAAAACCACTAGAATAGATATTTTTTAGTGTATAAATCACAATGATTACTGTATTTCCAGTTTGGAAAAGCTTCGAAACCCACTTCAGAGCTGTGATGAGTCGAAGGTAAGAAAATATAACCTAATAAATATTTTTTGAAAAGTGATACTATCAGAATAGTGATCTTGCAAAAGGTAAAATATCTCGTTTTAAGAGTATCATATAATCTAAAAATACATCCTCAGATGTGCCAAATATTTTAAGATTTAAATATATTTATAAATGTATTTTTTAGGATCGCATAGTGGCAGTTGCTGACAATATAAGAAGCCAAATATGAAATTTATAAGTAACTTAGGCTTAATGGAAACACCAAATGTGCAACGCGTGAGAAGGAAATTTTCAAAAGGTTTTATGGTTAATGAAGATTTAGGAGAAAATAAAAATTTTTGAAGGGTGTTTCTTTATGAAAACTGGATCTTCTCGAACAGCTCTTTCCGCAGGTCTTGGCAGGATGACGATGCATATTTTAGTGGAAAGGTAAAACATTCTAATGAGTAATTATACGCTAAAAAAATGTACTTTCCTACACTTAAGGAAAAATTGAAGGGCCCATTTTTTTAAATCACAAGGTAAAGCACTTTTACAATCCTCTAATAAAATTTTGTTTTGCCTTATAAATTATCACAGTTTTACAAAAAGCTTCCTCTTGCACACCGACAAGCTGTAGAAGACCTGTTTCTCTTTTAGGAATATTTTTACAGCTTCTGCTCCGAAGCTTTAGCTGTCATATTTCTTTTGCATATCCCAATTAGAGCAAATTAAAAGTCTACCCAGATGCATCCCTTTATTGTCCACTTCACATTTCCCACCTTTTCCGCACCGTCATCTCTAGAGTTTCGAGACTACGAAATCTTATCAGTAATTTACATCTGACTTCACTCTAGACACTAGTAGTATGTGAACACTTAGACTTTAAGCATAAGGGGTATCCTGAGAAAAATACACATATATGACAGATTCGGTAGATACCTTAGTTAGGGTCTCTTTCATACATAGGACATATGATTAAACCTGTAGCTCTTAGACAACATTAAACTACAGAACACACTTGCTGCATTCTTATAAAACATTAAAGTATATTTAATTAAAAAACTAATGAAATGCTTATATTTTCCATAGGTACATTATTCTACATGCTGGTTCAGAAAAAGGATTTGTTGATGGTGCCAGTAGAAGTTTTAAATCTAAAACAAAAACAGAAGATTACCATGGCGAGATAAAAGCTGAAAATTTTGAGAAGTGGGTTAGAGATGATCTACTACTTAATTTGAAAAGGCTTTCATTAGTCATTTTAGGTAATGCCAGCTACCATAGTAGGTTGTTGGAAAACTGGCCAAATAGTGGCGAGAAGAAAGAAAATATGGTTAAATGGTTAAAAAACCGAAATATTCCTTTTGCAAAATAGATTTTGTGGTGCTTGATTCAGCGACTACCAAAGTCTCCCACATCTTATGTCGTCGATGCTCTTATTCAGGAGGGTGATCATCAAGTGCTGCGCTTGCATCCACATCATTGTGAATTCAATGCTATTGAAATGGTATATATTTAAAAATAATAAGACATTCCCTATTTTATGGGACCCACATTATTAGTATATTAATAAGGTAAATGGTAATAAAAATCATTTACAAGTTATCTTCTTTTTACTTTTTAGCTTTTCTTTATTAAACTACTTTACTGCTTTTAATAAAAAACTAAATAATAAATGACTATTTCATTTAAACACATTACATCAATGGCCACAGTAGTTGCCAAAATGCTTGAACTTACAAGCATCCATTTACAGTCCAGCTGCTAAAACGCCAAACCTACCACTTTGTCTGCTCTCTTATCTTAAAAGTATCCAGACTAGTATCTGCTGCGTGCAGATTGCATACATTTTTCTTTCATCATTACATACGTTTGTTTTTTTCATAAAAACCCCTGGTGGACACTGCCACTTCTAAAGCCTTAAACACGACCTTCCAACGTTTTTGATAAATTTATTTTATAAAATATAAGCATCTTATTGTGTTAATAATACTCTGAATAAATAAATGATTATTACTGTTTTGTTTTATTTATTTTAACATTTAATATAGAAAGCAGCTAATGAAGTTATATCAGATGAAAAAATCTTTAGGCATCTTTAAAAAATTGCAAATTTTCATAATAAGGGATATCGAACCATCCCTTATAGTGAGATATTTTATCAGGATATTTCAATTCAATACACACACACATGTATAGGGTTTGCCTGAAAATATAACAAAACATAACAGATCTGTTTGATATTCAGAAATAGTGTACACTTGTCACGGTTAGTTTTTATTTCTACGTTTGTTTTTAATAATTTAGTTTGTTTACCTTAATGCAGGTCGGTTTTCATTTTTTTGCAGTTTATTTTTGGCAAAAGGCTCCAAATTCGATTGTAATTGCTGGGTTACTTCTGTTTTTCTATCGTATTTGGTATCCTACCTTATGCTTTACGTTGCTTTTACCCCTCGTAGTATTGTCTACTAAAAAATTAACATTGTTATTTGGGCAGCATGGGTAGGCAACTCAAAATGCGTAACGATTCAGAGGCGAGAAAATTCCTAGACTTAGCAGCGATGCGCGAGCACCCTCTGTTGCTTCTTGAGAAGGACAAAGGGCCAACGGCCATGTTTTGCCACTCTCACGGCATTCTTCAAGGCGAGAACTAGGAAAATTTGCAGCGACTGGTATTCGAGCCATCTTTATAGGATTTGTGCTGCAAATTTCCCAAAAATCTTTCCCGATTTAAGTTACCTTTGGTTTTGTGTGAATTTTGTTGGTTTTCGTTGTCTTTTTGGCTGTTTCGGGAAAGAAATCTGCATTGCAGGACTTGCAGTTCGACGCCGCAGGGATCACGTGTTAGTGGAAAATACCCCTTAATATCTTGGGTAAGTTCTTCTAGACTTTTTCTAACAGAGTATTTTCCGTATAAAACGGTACATTAATAGATTTATTTGGGTTTTCTTAAGACGCGCTGGTGGTTCAGGGGATTTTCATGATTTTTTTTATATATTACGTCATGCGTTGGGCAAGTCGAATTTCAGTAGGAATTAATTATTAATTACCCTAATTACACCAATTTAAGGGGTTTGTTGTGGCCAATTTATGGCGAAAATCGAAGTTTTATTGAATTATTCTTTTTTGTTCTTTTTTTTTTTGACAGTTACGTTAATTGGCTACGCTAATTAGCGTTAAAGTTTTAATAAATCGCCGTTAGATGGCGCTGGTGTATAGATCATTTGTTTCTTTTAGTATTAATTAATTTTCTGGGGTTAAATTACCTTCTTTTGGTAATAAATTTTAATTACTAAGTTTTCTTGTCATAATTTTTCTTTTTGAGACTTTTATTCAGGGTATAAGTATCTGGGTGACTGTTCGAGACCTATTTATTATTTAAATTGTCAATTTAGTAGGCCGGAGAGGCTTTTGTTATACTTAACAAAAATTAGTTATTTATTTTTTTACCTTATTTAATTATCATTTATCAATGATATTTAAGTTATTTTTATTTTGTTGGTATCTTCTAATTCTACAACATAGAGTGTTTTCTTTAAGCCAAAAAAAAAAGCAAACAAGTAAATATATCGTCATTGAACTATTTAAATTATCAGTCAGAAACCTACTTATTATATTTGTTTTGCCAGGTAAAAATAAAGATCAATAAATATGTTTTGGGCTTTTACCTACGATGAAATACAATCGTATGGATATATTACCTTTTATTTTACACTAGTTAAGTGATTGTTAATTAACTTTTGGTAGCTAGGGAATAAGTTCTTTTTTTTGTGCCAATGGAAAAGGGCATAATTTTTTTTGTAAACTAGTTTACTGAAACAATTTTATTTTATGTTGTCTTTACTTAATGGGATTGTTTTTTTTTATGATTAATTAACGTTGCTTACTTAATAAGTAATTTTTTTTTGTTTACTGAAAGGTCTCGAACCAAGTACCAGATTTTTAAGTTTCCTTATATTAACTTTTTTAATGAAACACATACAGTATGGGATTTGAGGGAATTTTCTTGGGATTTTTAAGTCGCTTAATTATCTTACGTTTTATTGGGTTTTAATTAGTATTGAATTTTGTAGGGTTCTTCGGACGGGCTATTTCTCTTCACATGGGCCATTAATTTAATTTTGAAACAGTTTTCGTTTTGGTTTGGAGGGGCCAATAATTTGGTGGAAGTTCTCTTGGGACGGGTCAGAGATAGTGACCATTTAACTGGTCAATGTGTTGTCTGTAGTTTTGGACACCATCACTCTTCACGGTGTAGTGGCTGGCACACACGCTATCACTTGGAATCGACAAAAACAGGCAACATTATGATTAACTAACTAACAATTTTTATTTATAACCTTTCAATTTAGAATTTAGGACTCTACCGGTTAAATTTTTACCATATTGTTTTTAAATTATTTGCGGCCTTTTCTCTTATTTTTATAGTAATATATTTTTTTTTTTGGTAAATCTTGTATCCTTATTGGTTTTCAAATGGTGCACCAGGTCATTTAATTATTGTTAATTAAATAAGCGGCATTTATATATATTTTTATATTTTATATATTTTCTTTGAAATTGTAGACTTATAGTTTTAATATTTATTCTTATCATCAGTAATGAAAATTTAACAGTAATTAAGCGCATTCACCATTTCATTATTATTATTATATATATTTTTGTAAACTTTTAAATTATAAATTTAAATTTTGTAAATTTCATAACCTTGCGCATTCACCATTATATTTTGATATATTTTTTTGTGTAAACTTATAACTTTTAAATTACAAATTTATAATAAATTATATTGACTATTTGTTTTAAATATAGTGTTTTATTTGGCTCGCCTAGTGTCTCCTTTTTCTAATGTTAATATTGTTTATTAAATTTTTTGTCTTTGAGTGGTAGTAAAGTTGAACGAGAGTTTCCAATTAAATCTTGAAGGTCTCTGCTAGGCCTGGCACCAAAAGCAGTGGCCCATTTTAAACCCCCCCTACTCTCCGGCAAATGAGTTAGGACATTTTTGCACGCTCTCTCTGCTACTCACCTTCAACTTTACTGTGCCTTTGCTATTTATTTGATATTAATTTTAATAAAAAAAAAAAATAATAATAATAATATATTTTTTTAAGGCAGCCAACGGCCAAATAAAAGTTGGAAAAGTGTTTTTAGGCCAAAACACTTGGGCTAAAGCAACTGCGTGACACACTATTTTACATTTTTTTACGTACCTAAGCGCTCTAATTGAAGGTGATTTAAAGACTAAGTGTGTACAAAAGTGTAAAATAGTGTAAACTATTTTTAAATAACACACTTAATAAATAACTA
This sequence comes from Listronotus oregonensis, assembly GCA_019359885.1. Classification (NCBI taxonomy): domain Eukaryota; kingdom Metazoa; phylum Arthropoda; class Insecta; order Coleoptera; family Curculionidae; genus Listronotus; species Listronotus oregonensis. The sequence goes on along the minus strand of JAHBCN010010380.1, from coordinate 4,646 downwards.
TTAATCTGCACTAGATAGGGAAAATGATAATTTTTAATAAAAAAATTATGGCCAAACATCAAGCTTTCAAATTTATGCAAATATATGAACAGCAAGAAAAAAAAACTGATGAATTTAGTTATTGTTATCTAACAATTTTTTTAAGATATTAAAATTTTAAAACTCCCTTCCCGCAGTACGGTCCTGACTAAAATTCTTATATCAGCCAACTTAAATCTGAAAAACAAAATTTCCTAATATGTGAGGATATTCGCATTGCCAACCTAAAAATGTTAGCTTGGACAAACTATATCTAAATTATTGATAAAAAAATAATAAAATAAAAAACTTACAACTTAATTTTTGTTCATTTAACATCATGATTCGTAATTTGTTTTTAATGTACTTCTGAGTATACCATATGGGAAATAACTTCACTGTTGAATCGTATTCGACTTTTATTTTTATTATTTTTATTTAACTTATTGACTCGTCCTCCAAGTAAATATACCATTATTGTAACATATGCGATATTAGATATTGAGAAACTAAGTAAGAACATTAATAAATATTACAAATAAGTACATGGTTTGTACTAATGGCATATCTAGTTCTGAAAGTGAATAAAATATAATTGATTTTTTGATTTGTAATGGGAGAAGTGTATATAAACAAAATGACATAATATATCCGAAAGCATATGCCCTAGTAGTTCCTGAAATATATCTGGATTGTATATTTTTTGCTGCAAGAGCATCTCGTATAAACAATGTCGATTTGTAAAATGATTGAACAGCAGTTTTGTCGCTTTTTATTAATCCACTGACAGCTGCAAGCTAAAAATTAAAAAAACAACATAAACTTACGTGCACAGAAATGGGCCCACAGCAAATTTTTAACTTTAAATATATCTTTTTTTTATCATTAAATTATCTTTTTAAAGATCAAAATAAAAGTTTCAAGAGACTTTTAAAAATTTGTTTTACAGGCTACTTATATGGATACAATAAAATAATAATCCAGTGGGGAAGCTTCAAAAATATGTTTCAATATTTTTTTTATTAACAAATATATACTTATACATACTTACGGGATGGAGGAGTGAACAGGGGTGCTGGGCGGGGTTAAAACAGCAATAATCCAACAGGAGATAAAAAGTATTTTACGTCACCCATGGAACTTTTTCTTTATGAAAATATAACAAAAACTGCAAAATTGCACAATAATTCATCGTTTATTATCGTACGGGTCATAACAGCTAGAGTAATATAATATGAAATAAATTGCGATGTTGCCAAACTTTGCATCATTGACGGTACTATTATTCTTGTCTATAAAGTGTAGAGTTAAAGAAAAAAACACTATTCAAGAAGGAGAAAAACAATAAAATTACATAGACTTGCGCCAGAAAACCCCCTGGCGAGTTTTGAAGTATTGAAAATGAAACATGCTTTTACAGGGATTTGGCGGTAATTTGAAAAGAGGTTTTTCTAAATAATGCATTTAATGTAAAAAAAAATAAATCATGGGGCTTTTAAAATACGTCTCCGCATTTTTACGTCTGAAATATAATTGGGGGAAATAAAAAGCCGCTTTGCTAACCAGAACTAACCATGACTGACTAAAACTTAGGGCTTTTTAATTTGCTTAAATTATTTGTAGAACTTATAAACAAAATTTTAACAACGTAGAGAAAAAACTCGGGGAAAATAATATTACACTTTAAAAAATATTTATAACTTCTAAAATTGTTAATAACTTCTATGTAGGAATAATTTAGACAAATTCAAAAGCCCTAAGTTCTAGTGGATCATGGTTAGTTCTGGTTAGCAAAGGGTTTTTTTTTTCCAATTATATTTATATATTTGTTAATAAAAAAAATGAAACATGCGTTGAATCCTCTCCCGGGATTATTATAGTACCCATATAGTAGTAAGATATTTTCAAAAATTTTTTTAAAAAAGCCAAAAAGTATATGAAACAATTAAAAGTCATAATTAGTGGGTTTTCCCCTTTAAAAATTGCCCTTTGGAAAAGGGGGAATTCTGTCCGGCCCAGAGTATAACGAAGTGAGCCTGCTCATTTTGACCCCATGAATTTGGGCCCAAGTCGGCCACCGTTTTCAAGATAAAATTTAAAGAAAAAAAAAAAAAATTTTTAAAAAGTTTGTTTAAAAATTAGAAAATTTAATAGCTTTTTTTTTTTAGCGTTTGTCATAAATGACATAATATTCATTTGACTGGTATTTTTATACAGTACAGTTTTAACGGGTAAATTGATAATAAATAAATTGTTTCGGAAAAAACGCTCGGAAGAATTTTGAAGTTGCTCTTTTTTTTTAATTAATTTTTTTATACAGGGTGCCATGGGGGGAATACCCCTTTCTTATTTTAAATGGGACACCCTAAATTTTTTATATTTTGGGTTCTCCACAAAATTCCAAACATTTTATGTATCAAACCATACCTTTATTCGATTTTTTAAATTAAAAAAATATGTCTGTAAACAGTTTTTTTTTTAATGTATTTTGGGGAATTTATAAAAATGTGGCTTTTTTATAATTTTGACATTTTTTAAATTTTGACATTGCTACAAGACCCTTTCGTCGGATAATCAGATTTAAGTTTCTTTTAATTTTTTTTACGAAATGGGCTTTTTAAATGAAAAGTACAAAATTGAAATCTTGATATGATTGGGTACGGAAATAGAACAAGAACCCAAAATGAAGTTTTGCATTTATTCAGACGGTATCCTGATTTACCACCCATATCTCAAAGTACTTAAGCAAATTAAAAACAGTTTGGGGGAAAAAGGTCACAAGAACAATAAGCTGTCGGTCTGCGTTTAATGAAGACACCAAAATTAAGTTTATTAGCCATTGAAGAAAACCCCAAATTTCCCCTAGGGGGCAATTAATGAGCCAGTCTTCAGTAGTAAGGGTTCTTGAACAGAAAAATTTCATCCCTATAAACTAAAATTCTCCCCGGAACCCAATGAGGAGGATGCAATAGAAGAATTGAATTTTTTGGGAAAAATTTATGGAATTAATGCAGAATAATAATCTTATTACAGAAAACATTTTTTTCCGATGAGTCGACATTTATGCTGAACGGAGAAGTAAACGTCAAAAATTTCCGTTATTAAAGAAAACCATGTTATAGGAAGGGGGACACTAACCCCAGAAAAAGAAATGTTTGGGGAGGGATTCTAGGTCAGAATTAAGGCCCAATTTTTTTTAAGAAAATTTAAATGGAGCAAGGTACTTACAGTTTTTAAAGAAAAATAATTGAAATTGCCTTTTTCCCCATCCAATAGAAGCTGATATGCCAAATAAAAAATCTGGTTTCACAAGATGGTGCGCCTCATTTCAAGCCGTTCGAAACATCTGGATACTATTTTTCCAGGCAGAGGAGGGGGAAAACCTTTTTTAATCCCCAAGACCCCATTTGACTCCCCTTTTTTTTTTTTCCTATGGGGATTTTGCAACCAAAGTTTATATGACCAACCCAAATATTGGGGTTAAAGCTAAAAAAAGGAAAAAGGGCAAAAAATTTCCCAGAATGCAAAAAACGTTAAAATGTTTGATGTTTGGGGCATTCCAAATAAAATGGTTTTCTTTTAAATTATTAAAAAAAAAAGATTTAATAGAACTCTCTTTAAGTTTAAAAAAATACGTTTTTTTTTTTAAACCCCCCGTATTTAAAAACAATCGAAAAAGGTATGGCATGTGATACAAAAAATGTTTGGAATTTTGTGGATAATTCAAAAATATAATAACATATATGTCCCCTTTAAAATAAGAAAGTTTTTAGCCCCGCCACATGGAACACCCTAAAAAAAAAAAAAATTGGAAAAAAAAACGAACTTAAAACCAATTACTGTCCGGTTTTTTTCCGAACCCCCCTTTTTTTTTTATCAATTTATTTTAAAAAAAATCCACGTATTTTCAAAAAAACCCAAAAAAATTTATGTGATGGGTTAATTGATTTTAAGTTTACCCTTTTTTCCAAAAAAGGGAGGGTATTATTTTTAAAAAATTATTCCAAAAAGAAAAAGGGGTCCCCAAGGGGGGGGTACGTTTTGGAAACCTAGGCCCAAGCCTCGAGGAAAAATTTCTACTAAATCGGCCAAAGGAAATTTAAAAGAAAATATTTTAAAGTTTTTAGAATGGCCCCTGATGGCGGAACGCTAAGACAAAAAAAAATTTGAATTTTTTTAAAAAAAATTGTTTTTTAAAAGGACTATTTTGAGAACGGAATAAAAAAATTTAATTTCCCTCGTTTCTTTTAAAATTTTTTTGTATCTTTGATAATAAGGGGGGGGGAGCTTGTAAATAAATTATTTTTAAAATTTTTTTAATTCCACCCCTTATCCAAAAATTTTTTCAACTTGAGTTCGCAAGGAAAACTTTTAATTAACACTTTAAACAAATAAGATAAAAAAAACATTATTGTTTAAAAAAAAAAAAAGAAATGTTTTAAATGTTAAAAGCTTTCCAAATTTTCAATGCAACGATTTATGGTGGGTGCTTAAACGGCTGCTTCAATTTTAGGTCAAGAGCAATAGCATTTTTTAATTTTCAATCTTTTTCTGGGGGTGGCTTTAAAAAAAATGTCTTTTTTCCCCATAAATAAAAATCAAGCACAGTAAGGTCTGGGGATCTAGCT
>JAHBCN010010379.1:0-31846 GCA_019359885.1 Listronotus oregonensis | reverse complement strand
GTTTATCGATCGTTCGGTTGTTCACCAACCCAAAAAAGAGCTGTTAAAGCATGCGTAGATATGCTGACTCCATCTTGGTGGACATATACGTTATTAAATGGGACTCGAATATCCCTTTCTTTTTTCTTCCAATTTATTAATTAATCATTTTTGGTTTATAAGTATATGGACAAATCTAATTTTTAAACTTCAAAAAATCTCCTTTATTTCCGTATTTTTACCAGGGGGATGTCACTAAAATAGCAAAATTGTCCACAGACAACATTGGACAACATTTGGCAACAGAAGATCTCGGGTGGGCGGGAAAATTAAATCATGAAATTTTATATTTTAAAATTAAAATGTAAATGTCCTTTTCTACGATTAGTTTTTTTTTAATATATTTATGTAGGTCCATAATAGTATATATTTTCAGGTTTTGTGTAAACAAACAACCATTATTTCTTATTTTCTAAAAGTAAATAAAATTCCGGCCATTGCGTATGCGCACTAGTATTATTCCATCATTATCTGTCGTTTAGACATGCTTGCCGATTAAAACGTGATTTAAACCAGAAATTTTCATATATTTTGTCTAAATTTAAATAAGTATTATAATATGTAATTAGATTTAAAGATCTAAACACTTTTTCACGATAAAATTAATAAATGTTGATGGGGTAATTTTTTACTAACCGGGCCCACGGCCATTTTATTGAAATTTTGTATACTGGGGTTTTTGGGGCTCTGATCACGAATCTGAAATCAAATTTTGTCGGACACTTTTAGTTTTTATATTCGCCCCACTCGGACCTAACCTCAAAACTTACAAACTTTTTAAAATTCCTCTTTCTTAAAACTAATTACAGCCAAAATGAAAATTTTTATAAATTCAATATTATTTTAAAGATAAATTTAATTTCACCTTTTTTAACAAATATTTTTTTAAAAAAAAAAAAGAACAACAAAAATATTTTTTCTCTTAAAAATTCAACAAAATTTCATGATTTGGGGTTTTTTTATGTTGGTACGCCAGACACTCGCGAAACAATTAAATGGCCTACTTTATAAATTTAAATTATTTTTATTTTTCGGGATTTAAATTTGAAAAAACCATTAATTTTTCTTGGTTCCTGGCGTACCAACAAACTTCTAAAACAAACAATTTTGACTTTTTAAAAAAAATAAAAATTTTGTTTGCTATTTTTTTAAAAATATTTGAAATAATGAAATCAAATTTATCTTATAAAATAATAAGGTGTATTTCTTGTAATGAAACTATGAACTTTGGTTTTACAGTGTTTTATTACAATAAACTATTTAAAATAGCATTTAACATTCAGTACCAAAAAGCAAGCATAAAAAAATTGACGGGTTCTAAAAACTATCAAAAAGGTGACTTGACATAAATCATTACTTTTTACCGGTGTCTAAAATACCTAAGTAAGGTAACACTGTAAAATAAATTATTTTAAATGATTTACAACACCCTCCCTATTTAAAATAAGTCCTTGATTTTTAATGCAGTTTAAAAACTTAATCTTCTCCAAGGGCTTCGTCAGAGAGTCTGCAATCATTTGTTGAGTTGACACATATTCCAGCTTTAAAATGTTCATACTGATTTTCTCCTTTAGAAAATGATGACGAACATCTATGTGTTTGGTACGAGATTGATATCCGCCATTCATAGCAAGCTTCTGTGCTCCTTGGTTGTCTACATACAACAAAGTTGGTTCTTCTCTTGAGCTGAGTTCACGGCTAAGCCCTCTTAACCATAATGCTTCTTGTGCCGCCATTGCCATTGACATGTACTCCGCCTCTGTCGTTGACAGTGCTACGGTGGGCTGCTTCTTACTGTTCCAGGAGATTGGTGATCCATTTTTCATAAAAATGTAACCTGTCACGGATCTTCTGTCTGAAGAATCGTTTGCCCAATCGGCGTCACAAAAACCATAAACATCTTGGTTTTTCTTTAATATACCATCAAATTCTAATTTGTAATGTAACGTACCCTTTAAGTAACGTAGAATTCGTTTAACTGCTGCCCAGTGTGCAGATCCAGGATTGTGGTTAAAACGACTGACACAACTGACTGCATAGCATATATCAGGTCTGGATATTTGGGAAGCGAACAACAAACTTCCTACTGCTTCCTGATACGGCTTATTTTTCATTATCTCAATTTCTTTTTCATTCTTCGGTGACTGATCTTTGGTTAACTTTTCTCCTGTGGCTAATGGAGTGGCCACTGGTTTAGCATCTTCCATATTAAATCTTTTAAGAATCTTCTCTATGTATTCCTTCTGATCAATCCATATCTTTTTCTTTGATCTGTCTCTCGTTATCCGAAATCCAAGTATGGATTTTACCTCTCCCATATCTTTCATCTTAAAATTCTTCATCAACTGATCTTTTAATTCTTGCTTAACACTTCTGTCATTTGATAAAAGAATAATGTCATCTACGTAAATGCCCAAAATTAACGTTATTTTGTCATTTATCTTGTAGTAGACGCAAGAATCTGTTTGACTTTGTTTCAATCCAATTTTCTTTAAAAAATTGTCTAGTTTTTGATTCCATACTCGACTGGCTTGCTTTAATCCGTAGAGGATTTCTTTAACTTGCATACTTTGTTGCAATTCTCAAATCCTTCTGGAGGAGTCATATAGATTTCTTCAGTCAAATCTCCTTGTAAAAGGCAGAAACTGCATCCAACTGGTCTATTTCTAGATCTTGTTCTGCCGCAAGCGCTAGTAAGTATCTAATAGAGCTATAACGAACTACTGAGTGAATACGTCTCTTCATAGTCAATTCCCTTTTTCTGTGCACAACCCTTTATAACAAGTCTGGCTTTATACTGTGTCTCATTTTTTTTCTTTTGGTTTTAAAACCCATTTACTTCTTAATGCCTTCTTTCCTGGAGGACGGTCTACAAACTCCCATGTACCATTCTCTATTAGCGCATCATACTCATTTTTCATGGCTTTTCTCCAGTGTTCTTTGTCCGGCCTACTAAGAGCTTCAGAAACTTCTAATGGATCTCCTTGTGCCTTTAGAACAGCAGTGTATGTTACATAGTCCTTCAGTGCACTAGGTACTTTCCTATCTCTTTGAGGTCTTTCAACAGGAACAGGAGGACCGAAGTCATCTTCTGGTTCAAAATCTGAGTCGTCGCCAATATTTTGTACAACCAGGTCTGATAAATCTGGGTCGGCATATTCTTCGCTGTCATCACTTGACCTGTTGCTAGTTTCTTCACTAGATATACTATGATCTTCATATTCACTTTCTATCTGGTCATCTTCTGCTGTGTTGTTACTGTCAGGAAAATAAAAAAAATCTGAAGCCTCTTTTTCTACTTTATTTTTTAAAAGCGTGTTGCCCTTTTCTTGTTCTGCAAAAACTACATCGCGGGATATAAACACCATATTCTTCTTAACGTCATAAAGCCTGTAAGCCTTGATTCTGTACTGTAGCCAACAAAAATGCATGGAATTGCTTTCGGATCAATTTTTTTGGTTCTGGCTAGATATGTGCGCATAGGCTTTACAACCAAATATTCTAACATATGACAGAGTGGGTTTTCTTCCAGTCCACATTTCAAATGGTGTATTCTTCACGCATCGACTTGGTAGGCGGTTAAGCAGATAGACAGATGTATTAACGGATTCTGCCCAAAAAACATTTGGCAACCCTGCTTCTATTAGTAAACAACGAGCCTTTTCCATGATAGATCGGTTAAGTCTTTCGGCTTTGCCATTTTGCTCTGGAGTATGAGGTGTAGTGAGCTGATGTTCTATGCCTGCAGACTGTAAAATCTTTTTCAGTTGGCTGTTTACATACTCACCACCATTATCAGTTCTAAAAGTCTTGATTTTTCGTCCTGTTTGATTTTCAGCAAAACTTTTAAAAATTTTAAAGTATTCAGTGACCTGAGATTTATTTTTCAAAAAATAATTAAAGGCATAGTGAGTATAATCATCAAGTAAAGTAAAAACATACTTTGAGCCAACAAGGGAGTCTTCTTGCATGGGTCCCATTAAATCGGAATGTACCAGCTCCAATGGTCTTGATGTCTCGGTCTCACTGTCCTTAAATGGTAATCTGTGTATTTTTCCCATCATACAAGTGTCACAAATAAAGTTAGCATCAAACTTATCATCAAAATGAATACCATTAGCGAGTCCACTTTTGAGTTTATTAATACTTGCAACATTGACGTGAGCAAGTCGTCTATGCCATAAGCTACAATCTCTTTCTTTGGTTTCAGACAAAAAAGATTTTTGTTGTGGAACGTCTAACTGAATAAATTATTGTCCATAGTGGCTGAAGCTATTAATTCGTTGCGAGAATTAAAAACCTTTGCACCTTTTGAGTCAAAAATAACTGTATTGCCCTTCTTAACAATTTGGCTAACTGAGAGCAAATTTACTTTTAGCTCAGGAACATAATAAATATCATTGATGTTTACATTTAATGTATTTCCTCTTACCTTGACAGGTAATTTTATATCTCCAATAGTCTGAGTTGTCATCTCTTCATTATTTGCTGTGGTAATTGACACCTTGGCTGAAGTTCTTTCATCTGAGGTAAACATGTCTCTATTTGGTGTCATATGTGCTGAGCACCCAGAATCGAGATACCATAAACTTTCGTGTTTAGCTTGAACGGAGAAAGCTGAGTACAAGCCTGCATCCTTGTTCTTCTTATCTTTGTCTTTCTTCTGATCACACTTGGAAGCAAAATGTCCATATTTATTGCAGTTAAAACACCTGGGTCCCTTTGACTGAGGTCTGTCTTTCTGGTTAGCTACTGAAGAAAAATGTCCTTTCTGTTTTTCTTTGAAATAACTCTGCGATTTGCTTGAACCATACATTGCAACTGAATTTTGATCGGATCCCTTGACAAGAGACACATCTTGCATTAACTTTGTCTTTATGGAGTCACCTGTAACCTTGCTCCCAGAGCTTTCTATTCCCATTATCATAGGCTGGTAAATATCTGGTAGGCCAGCTAACATAATAGTACCTATCCACTCATCACTTACAGTCAATCCTAAAGCAGACAATTTGGTGGCTGTCGTGATAATCTTATTTACATATTCTTCTACCGAATCACAAGATTCCAGAGTTGTAGTAATTAAAATACGTAAAAATCCAACACGCCGCGTCAACCCCGAGTCTTCAAACGCTTTTGTAAGATTGTCCCACGCTTCTTTGGCCGTTTTTGTTGACTGCACATGAACGTAGTGCATCGGATCAACCGAAAGTATTATTTTAGAACGTGCTTTTGTAATCTTCTTGGTATCAGTGTCCGTACCTTCTACCGCACCCCAAAGTTCCTCATGTTCGAGATAAGTCTGCACTGCGAATTTCCACGTATCGAAATTTTCGCGTCCTTTCAAACGTTCGATCGGCGGTAACTGATTCATTGTCAGACTGTTTCGGCGAACTGCACAAAAACTCAATGTCCTGCGGGTCTTCAAACGTTGCCTGGGCCCATAACCTCTTGTAATGAAACTATGAACTTTGGTTTTACAGTGTTTTATTACAATAAACTATTTAAAATAGCATTTAACATTCAGTACCAAAAAGCAAGCATAAAAAAATTGACGGGTTCTAAAAACTATCAAAAAGGTGACTTGACATAAATCATTACTTTTTACCGGTGTCTAAAATACCTAAGTAAGGTAACACTGTAAAATAAATTATTTTAAATGATTTACAACAGTATTTCCCATAAAATCTTCAATTTTGGCGGTAATCAGTTTTAAGAAGGAGGAATTTTAGGAAAGTTTGTACAATTTTGAGGTTAAGTCCGAGTGGGGCGTTATCATAAAACTAAAAGTGTCCGACAAATTTGACTTCAGATTCGTGATCAGCGCCCCAAAAACCCCAGTATACAAAATTTCAATAAAATCGGCCGTGGGCCCGTAAGTAAAAAATTACCGTTGATGGGTAACTTTTTCTAACCACTTAATTTTTCAGGACAGAAAATTCCAGGAAAAAATCCATCTGTTGTAGCAGGTTTGTTTTTAAAATGCGTTATTCATTATTTTTTTCTTACCTTTATCTACAAAACAGAGGCTTTATCTTTTTTGTATTTGCTATCAATATGGTAAGTTTTTTAATCATGCTCGAACAAATTTTTGAGATACTCCGCATGACTGCATGTTTTTCTGTTTGCAAATTATAATATAATATGGTTTTGAAAAGTGCTTAGGAATTGTTTAACAGTTAGTGGTGGTGAAATATTAGTAGATAGCTTTAAAAGAGTATTAAGCATGTCTTAAGGTCATTTAACCTTCTTATTGCCTTGAGTGTTTATAATAATGAAAAGAAAAGCCTTTTTTTGTTTCTCTTTTCATGATTTAAGTAGGTGAGGTGGGATTAATTATGTAATTTTTAATGAAAACCCTTTATCTGACTGCAAAAATTACAACCCTCTTTACTCTTCAAGATGATTTTACCAATGAGTTTTTTGCAAATTATTCAAACTATATTGAGGCGGGAGGCGGCACCTATCAAAGCTTATATTGATAAAATCATATTGAAGAGTGAAAAGAACCTTAGATTTTTGTAGTTAAACACAGGGTGTTTCAGAAATTTGTTGTTTTTTTTTATAGGAAACTTTAATACCTTACAGTGTGACTGTCATGCGGTACCTATACGGGATGCATAATATATAATTCAGATAAGGAAATATACTTTTTGCAATCAGGGGTTATTTATTTTAAAATATTTAATCAGTAATATTTTATAATTATAATGCAGTATTTTCTGATATAATTTTTTTCTACCTATTACCATATAAATGTCAAAAGACTCAAAAGAGTCAGATATTGTCATATTATGGGTCTTGTCTGGTTACGGCTTGTTTGATTTTGCAGTATTTTTGGAATTGTTATAAAATGTGTTAAGTAACTATTCATTTTAGGTGAAAAATGTTTATTATTTCTCTTTATTTACAATTCATTTCACCTACATTAGATCATGAGTAGTTAAAATTTTGAGAAAATTTTATTTTTAAAGTTTTCAGTTATCCTCTGGTAAAGTCATTAATGACAATGTGTCAAATACTAACATTGCATTTTGTTTATTTTGCAGGTGAAGGAGTAGCTAACATCTTGGATATTTTAAATTATGGTTACTTTTTTTTTTTCATTTTGGGGTACATCAAGTTTGGTAAGTTATTAAGGTGGTCGAGCTGGTGTAGTTGCAGTGTACCAGCCTCTCACCGTGGAGACCCGAGGTTTCAAATCCCACATTATCCATTGGACTTTTTCATAGCTCTCACCTACACAAATGGCAATGGCAACCACTGTGTAGTATTTCTGCCTAGTAAACCCTCTCACATGTGCTTGGGAAGGCATATTAAGCCAGTGGTACCCATATCTGTGTAAAAGCAGTTAGTACTGCCAACACAGATATGTGCGAGAGAACACCTACACTCTAAATAGAGTATGGCACAGCAAAAGGAAGAAGTTATTAATTAAGTAATATAAGGTACATTAATAATTTTTTTTTTAGATTTCTTATGAATAATAGGTAGTGAATCTTCACATCTTGACTGAAGATAACTTCTTTGAAAATATATAATAATGTTGTTAATTAGAGATTGTATATAATTAAAAATTGTTATTTTAGAGTGTAGAATCTTATGTATTATTTATTTTTTGTATATTGTATTTAAAAAAAAATGTAGTAAAAATAAAACTTTTGCTTAAGATTTTTAGGGTTTAAATAAAAAAATAGTTTTTATTCACTAAAAAACCTGATTGTACATTTTCTAATATCTATTTTATTTGTAGGTAATCTGAAATTCCTAAAATCTAACTGAATCTTTTCTTTAGAAAACAAACACTAATAACCTATTTTCACCTGTACTAAAAACAACATATTTTTCTCTTATAACATTATTAAACAAAAATTAAGAATCATTTTCTGCCGGCACTTCAGATTACTTATTTAATAAAATAATATTAGAAAATGTAAAATAAAATGACAACTTCTAAAAATAAATAAAAGGCAGCCATAATAAATCACAAAACCTGTCGATAAAATAGGATGCGATTATCAGCCCACCCGAGATCTTAAGTTGCCATATTTCCACACTGCGGCCAACGAAATACACGAACTTGACATTTCTTTTTTCCTTTCGTATTTTGTGATTTTTACTGTATTACACATCTTTATCAAAGGCACTTATTTAAAATTTTACAATGGAAAAAGGCCCTGATGAGAAGGTATCAACTATTTCTAAAGGGCTGGTCGAATTATTCCCGAAACAGGTACCTACATGAAGGAAGGAGCAAATTGATTACTTCTCCAAAGAATTGGTTAAAAAAGAGGACGACGATCTAGGAGATGTTTTTATAGAAGATAAAATCTCCTCTCTTCAGGAAAATTAGAGCCAGAAGACAGAGCTTTGGAATTTGAATGCTCTCCAAAAAATACTAATATGCAACATATTTCGGATTCTCAGTTCATAGATTTGGACGGTAATTAAAATTAATAATAGAAAAGGTAATTGTCCTGAAAGTTGCCTGAACTTTGATTTTGACCAAATTCGGTATATGGGGGTTTTTTGGGGCCTGATTATTAATTGAAAAAAAAAATTTTCTCGGCAACGTTTCGTTTTCAGGTATTCATCATCAAAGTTGAAATCAAACTAACCTCTTTTTTACTATATCTTCTTTTTTGTACACAATTCTTCATTTTTACACTAAAGTGGCACACAATATTTTATAAATACATTTTAAAACTTTGTATTTTTATTTATTTTTCCCTTTTTTCCATCAAATTGGGAACTGGGAGTGCAATCAAAGTTTACAATATTTTTACTGCATAAAAGGGTCACCAATATTTCTGATCTTCCATATCCTGAACCCTTAGGTTAACCGGCCTGCAGAGCCTGGGATCGACGTGTTCGTTGGCTTTGACATTTGGTCATAAAATTATTAATAATTTTGTTAATTGTTGGAACTTCGGGATTGTTTAATTTTAGAGTTCCGTTTCGTTCTACCAGGCAGACGGAATTGTTTTTTTGAACCCTATCAGAACAGACATGGGAGGGATGACCCAGTTAGGCGTTATGACATTGTGGAACGGACTACCGTGGTTTGAATTTGACTGCCGGATAGGTTTAAGAAGGTCGTAGGGGCCTTAAATGTTTTTGGCAGTTTATTTCTTTTTTTTTTTTCTTTTGTGTTTTTATTGATGTTCTTTCTTTTCTTCCGCTGGAGCAATTTTTCTTTTGTCATCGTTTTTAAAAAATGTTTGTTTGATATTCTATTTGTTATTGTATTTTAAGTATGTAGATATACGTTTTATTTAAGTTTTTAGGTTTATTAACTTTTATGTTAGAGAGTTTTTTAAGGTTTTTTACATTTTTTGTACTATTTGGGCACTGCCTGTAATGAGATTGAATTGAAATAAATAAATAAATGAAATAAATAAACTTTCAAGTTCAAAGCAGCGGCCATTTAGCTTATAAAATGTATAATGGATGTGGTCACATTGCGGCATGTAAAGTGGAAGTTTGCAATTAAATGGAAAAAAGGTGTAAAATTATTTAAAAACCAATTTTTAAAAGGTGTTTGTGCAATATTATGTGCCAATTTAGTGTTAAAATCAAGAACTCTGAGCAAAAAGAAGGAGAAATAGTGTAAGTAAGATTATTTTGATTTTTAACTTTGATGATGAATATCTCTAAAAGGCAACTTTGCTGAAAAATATTTTTTTTAAATTCAAAATCAGCGCCTCAAAAAACCTATATGATAATAATAATAATAATAATAATAATAATAATAATACTTCTTTATTTCAAATTACATACATTTACACATACATAAAATGAAATGACGTCACAAAAAAAAAGAAAACACTAAAAACTAAAGTCCAAAAAATCATTAACACTGTATGGTTCAATGTCAATCAGCACCCTTTTTATTGTTCTTTTAAACCTTCTCAGGCTTGTAATATTTTTTATATTTTCGGGCAGGTTGTTAAACAATTTGACACACATGTAATAGGGGCTCTTTTCAGTCAATGCCAATCGATGTTGTGGATACGATATGTTAATATTTCTAGTATTGTACCGATGTACAATTGCATTGTCAAATGTATCCCTATTCTTAAACAAAAATACAATACATTCAAATATATACAAAGCATATGCAGTCATAATATTAAGCTCTTTGAATCTACCTCTACAAGTGCCTCTAAAGTCGAGTTTTTTAATTGCCCTAATAATTCTTTTTTGCATAATAAAAACTCTTTGCAATCCTGAAGAACCTCCATAAAAAATTATACCATATCTAAGAACTGACTCAAAATTAGCACGATACAGAATTCTTCTTGTGACCATATTTGCATATCGTGACACAACACTTATACCAAAACCAATTCGTGCCAGCTTTAGACACAAGTTGTCAATGTGCTGGTCCCAGGATAGAAACTCATCAATTATCAGCCCTAGGAACTTTGTATGACGTTCGAGATTATAATTATTGTTGCCAAGATCTAAATATTCGGGTTTTACTAATGGATTATATTTTGTCCTAAATAGAGTAAGGTGTGTTTTGCTTTGGTTAAGTATTAACTTATTTTCGAGGAACCACTCCGTGGTTTTTTGAAATGCATTTTTGCTGTTAATTGAAACATTATGAATGCTGGGACCTGAAACCAACAAATTGGTATCATCTGCGTAGTTGGTAATTAGAAAATTGTTTTCTATCGAGCTTAAATCATTAAGATACAATACAAACAGAACTGGACCCAAAATACTACCCTGTGCTATACCTAACCTATTATATTTTACATTAGATTTTATTTTGTTCAATATAACTCTTTGTGGCCTGTTTGACAGATAGGACCTTATCCATGCCAGCGCATTTCCTCTTATACCATACTTTTCTAATTTATGGACTAATATATCATGATCTACACAATCATAGGCTTTACTTAGATCTAGAAACATTCCTAAAGCTAGGTTTTTATTTTCTAAATGTTGTATAATAGTTGCAATAAACTGATATATTGCTGTTGTGGTAGACCTTCCCGACAGATATGCATGCTGACGACATGAAAAAAGTCCACATTTCTCAATAAATTCCACAAGTCTAGAACATATAACAATTTCAAATATTTTCGAAAAACTCCGAAGGAGACTTATTGGTCTATAACTATCAAAATCGTCCAGTGCACCTTTGTTCTTATATATGGGTTTAATACTAGCTACTTTAAGTTGTTCAGGAAAAATTCCAAATCTTAAAGAATTATTTAGAATATATCTTAAAATATCTAAGATTTTAATCATAGATAACTTAACTATACTTGTTGGAATTTCGTCCTCACCACTGCTATATTTGTTTTTTAGTTTTCTAGATATGTCTAACAATTCATTGTTTGTGACTCGGTTTAGATACATAGACTGGTTATTGTTAGAAATATTACATTTATATGGCATGTGAGCTTGTTTTTTTAATAATTCTGGAACAATGTTTAAGAGATAGTCATTAAATTCGTCGGCTATTTTTTGTATATTCGGTAATTGAGAATTATTAGACTTAACTTTACCATTTATTTCATTACAGATATTCCACATACATTTTATCTTATTGTCAGAATTTTTAACCCTTTTTTCGAATGTACTTATTTTCTCTGATTTTAATAAAGAATCATATTGTTTTTTTGTTTCACTATATAATGACTTATAATGGTTGCTGTGTTTTGATAAAACCAGTAATACATCCAACCTACGTTTACATTCTTTGATCTGTTCATTATTAGGGCGTTTACATTTTTTATTTTTATATGTCATTACAAGAGGAAAACATTGATTAAAAATATTCTTGTATGTATTCATAAAAAGATCCCATTGTAAATTTACATTACTTTTTCGTACCTGAAAAATATTTTTCCAGTCCTGTTTAGCAAGAAGTGATAAGAATTCTTTTTTGTTATTTTCAGTGAAAAATCTTTTGTGGGTAAATTGTTTATGACTTTCATGTGCTAATTGGAATGATAATTTTTGCGCATTATGGTCTGAAATGTGGTACTCTATAATTTCCGTTTTATATGTATCAAGATTGGTAAAAATATTATCCAGGCAACTACTACAAGTTGAAGTTATTCTAGTATTTTCGATGACTGTTCCCTCCATATTATAAAAGTTCATTAACGAAAGCAAGGCATTTTTATAAGGATTGTCTATCAACATTTCAATATTAAAGTCACCGACAATAAAAACTATTGTGCTACTAATCATCGATAACAGTTCTTCTACTTTACTAAAAAATAAGTCTTTGTTACCTGAGGGTGGTCTGTAAATTGAAACAACAGTGATTTTGGTCCTGTTTACTAAGCACTCAACAGCTGCACACTCAAATTCACCTTTGACAGATAGATCACAAACACGTTTATGTACACTAAAATTTAAAGATTTATTCACATATATTGCACTTCCCCCATGTTGTCCTTGGTCTCTGCAAAAATAACTAGCTAGTCTAAAATCTCCTATTCCTATCTGCTTAAGTTGGTCTTCTGTTTTCCAGTGTTCGGAAATAGCTAAGAATAAGCAGTTAGGATTAACTTTCAGAAGTTCTTCTAATCTGTTTACGCTGTTACCAACTGATTGGACATTTTGGTGTATAATACAGTATTCAGTTTTTTCCTTTTTTATTTTGCTGATAAAAAAGGCACTGCACTTGGAGTTTGGCTCTCATAGTTAGTACTCTGCTTATACTTCTCAATTTTTTGAAGGAATGCCGGACATTTTGGATCTCTAGCAGAGTGTACACGATCCTTTAGATTTAAGCGCTTACAGTTAGGGCAGTCTAACTTTGTGGTTTCCTGGCATACTTTAGGGTTATGATTTCCTCCACACTTATGACAGCATGATTCTGATTTGCAGTGTTTGGCAACATGACCAAAGAAGCAGCAATTATAACACATTGCGACGTTAAAATATTCTTTTACATATATTTTGGTTAGGTCAAAATTTACCTTATCATTTCGAATCAGCCAACGGAATATGTCTGGTCTAGTTTGGATTATCCAGTTTTCTTTACGAGGGTTGCGACAATCTCTTTTTGCTATTACTTTTAATTGTTTTTTAATATCGCTTCCGAAATTAGTTTTTAGCTCAGGGTTTTCTTCAATAAGGAGGTCGATAAATTCTTCAGAATCATAACCTTTTTCTATCCCTGTCAACAATACCATAGGATCTGTATTTTCTATCTCTTTAAATTCTACATCACTATTGCTTTTTAATATTTCCCGTAGTTTTTGCTGTTGAATATCATTTTCACATTCAATGATAACAGTACCGTTCGCTTTCCTTGTAACATTTTTAAAACTTCCAGTGATTTTATTACTACTTGTTATGTTTTGTCTTATTTTCTTTATAACCTCCTTGGGATCGTCCGGGTTTTTTATTTTAACAATCGTTTCATGTTTTTTTGATTTCTGTGGTGGAGTAGTCCATACGTCTTTAGGTTTTTGCAGTGAGGGACCACTATGTACAACGCTACTGTAAGTTTTTTGGATGTTTTTACTAGAGGATACTTCTAGCAAAGGTACATTAGGACGATTAATCTTCGTATCTGCTATGGCTTGGTCTTTACCTGGACTGGAATCCATATTAATCAAGTTTAATTGAGTTGTTAGTTCGAGATTTTCTTGTTGTATTTTGCCAATTTTGTAAGCGAACATGGTGACCATCCTCTGAATAAGTGAAGTAGCTCTTCGTAATTTTTTTCCATCTTGCGTCGGTATATCGTTTCGTTCTGAATATTCATTTATAGTTTCCAAGGCATTTATGGCAGCTTCCAGACTCTTTGTTTCTGAGGTACACACTTTTTGTTCAACCCCGTCGATATTTTGGTCCTTATCGTTTTCAAAATTGTCTGAATTTGGCAATTGGTTTTCAGCTCCACGAGGTATTTTCCGGCGATTTATTGCTCCTGGACTAGAATTGGAGCGCTGTCGTTTTAAAACATTTGAATTTTCCACTTGGTTACTATGGGTCGGTTCCTCAGCATGATCAACTCTAGGGGGTGTTCTCGGCATCTTGTTTTTCGGTTGAAAGACATTTTCATAGGCGCTATCGTCGACAGTACTACCCTGTATTTGGTCATCAGCAGTTGTATTATTTTTTTCCACTTGTTTATTTTTATTATTCTTGTTTTTATAGCTCGTATCGACTCCTATTATCTTATCCCGGGTAGACATCAGTTCCATAGAAAGGTGTCTTGTTATTTTCCGTTTTTGTAAGGTTTCTTTTTTACCATCACTTTCACTACTCATTTTTTGCCGTTATTTACTATCAATTTAGAATGAAAAACAAGTAAACAAAATATTTAAGGTGGATAGGTTAAAAACACCACAAAAAAAAGCATAAAATCGCACCGAAATATACGTCCGCTCTCGACAACGACCCGATAGCTAATGGGGTCAAAATCGGAGAGGAAGCAACTTTCGAGACCATTACCATAGTAAATTTATGTAATTAAATTTTGAGATTTTAATTCTGGAATGTCTGGTTTTTGAGTTATGGGGCCTCCAAGTTTCAAATAAACCAACTCACCACATTGTACAAGAGTTTATTACCTATTTTTAGTAAAAACCATCTCAAATAAATCCAGTTTCTTACTTTAAAATTTAATTATGAATTAGGCAACCAGTTATACATCATATATATACTTAAAAGTTAAAGAGAAGTGAATTCATTTGAGGCGATTTTTACTAAAAACAGACAATAAATTATTGTAAATTTTAGTGTATTTGTTTAATATATAAGTGCCCAATCAGTGTGTGTTCACATTTGATGGTAATCACTTTCAAAAAGGGAGAATTTTGAGGTTAGTTCACTTGGAGGCCTTATAACTCAAAAACCAGAGGTTGCTGGAAAAAACTGATTTTAGATAAAAGAAAAACTTATAAATTTTTAAAAGATCATAAAATATTAAAACTGTGTTAAAGGTACGAACTTATTTTTATCTTTCTATATTAAAATTATAAAAAAAAATCTTATTTTTTAAAGATCCAATGATTTCTGTGCTGAACAAATTGTAAGAGATGTGAAAGTTGAAGACTCCACAGTGACATATGAGATGAAAAAACCATATAATACAAACATGGAAGAGTGGAACATAAAAAATGAAGAAGTGGACATCAAGGAAGAAGATCTAGAGAAATCCCAAAACAGGTATATACTCTTTTTTAAATAACTTCAGATGTCACATACACAAAATATCTACAGTAATTGCAGTTACCAAAAAGTATGAATTATTAAAATTTTATTATTATAAAGCAAAAAATCTATTTTAATTATCATTATTACAATAAATTTGGAATATTTTCCACAGAAATAATTCCTAACTACTGTCACTATTGTCCTAGCTTTGGCAACAGTGTTTGTTTATATAACAGCGTGTGAACATATTTTCTCTCGATTGATGCCCAAACCTATTACCAAAAACTTAGCATTGTTTTGTGCGTCTATAGTAAAAACTATAATTGTCTTTGCATTAATTAAACTTTTTTGTTTTCCAGCATGTTGGTTACTTACTTTGGCAATGAAAAATATGAAGATCACTTACACTATAACGAAAATCAATGTGATGAACAAAAAATGGAAAAGCAGAATTTAAAGAGACCTTTTCGTCAAATAAAACTTAGTCAAACGTTTAAATGCTATCACTGTAATTTTCACTTTGCACAAACGGAATTTAAAGATGCATCTTCTTAGGCAAAAATCTCGAAGATGTTAATACGTTTAAATGCGATCATTGTGATTATCAAACTGTGGATAAATATTATTTAAATAAACACGCCATACGGCATAAAAATCCTGAAGATAGTTGTACGTTTAAATGCAGTCAGTGTGATTATAAAAGTCTTCGAAAATCTAATCTAAAAAGACACAAACTGAAACATAAAAATCCTGAAGAAGTTAACATGTTTACATGCGATTATTGCAATTATCAAACTATTTACAAAAATGATTTTAAAAAACACGAACTTCGACATAAAAACTCGGAAGAAGTTAACATGTTTAAATGCAATTTTTGCAATTATCAAACTATTTACAAAAATTATTTAAAAACACACGAACTTCGACATAAAAAGCCCGGAAGAAGTTAACATGTTTACATGCGATTATTGCAATTATCAAACTATTTACAAAATTCATTTTAAAACACACGAACTTCGACATAAAAAGCCCGAAGAAGTTAACATCTTTAAATGCGATTATTGCAATTATCAAACTATTTACAAAAATGATTTTAAAAAACACGAACTTCGACATAAAAACCCGGAAGAAGTTAACATGTTTAAATGCAATTTTTGCAATTATCAAACTATTTACAAAAATTATTTAAAAAACACGAACTTCGACATAAAAATCCGGAAGAAGTTGACATATTTAAATGCGATTATTTCAGTTATCACACTATTTACAAAAATGATTTAAAAATACACAAACTTCGACATAAAAATCCCGAAGAAGTTAACATGTTTAAATGCGATTATTGCAATTATCAAACTGTTTACAACAATTATTTAAAAAGACACAAACTTCGACATAAAAATCCCGAAGAAGTTAACATGTTTAAATGCGATTATTGCAATTATCAAACTGTTTACAAAAATTATTTAAAAAGACACGAACTTCGACACAAAAATCCTGAAAAAGTTAACATGTTTAAATGCGATTATTGCAATTATCAAAGTGTTTACAAATATTATTTAAAAAGACACGAACTTCGACATAAAAATCCCAAAGAAGTTAACATGTTTAAATGCGATCAGTGTGACTATCAAACTGTTTATAATAATTATTTAACAAAGCACAAACTTCGACATAAAAATTCCAAAGAGCATGTACCGATTTGTCCATGAATTCATTATGATTACTGTACCTTGTGAGATCTTACATTGAATGGTCTTCTTTTTATTATATCGTCGCTTTAGAATAGTACGACAACCTAAAATTTTTAATTTTTGTTAGTTACCCTCCTATAAAATTTGTTTTGGTATGATAAGTTTAACTTTAATTCAGAATAATACAGAGATAACATGAAATACTTTAAAAACGGATTTGACAAATTTTTATTCTCCAGAGAATTATACAGATATATTTTGAAATGTTTTCCTATTGCACCATACCGAAAATTTTTGAGTCAGTTTTCACAGATGAAATTTTTAACACCCGTTAGAGTTAAATTATACCCGAACAACACAGTTTTTATAAGGGTCGTTCTACTTGCACTAACCTGGCAGTATATCAAAACTTTCTTATCTCATCCGTAGAAGCTGGATGTCAAGTCGACAGTATATATACTGATTTGTCTAAAGCCTTTGACAGTGTCTGTCATCCCTTACTAAGAAATTGTCGGAAATTGGTATAGTCTGTCTCAAAGTATACCGTGTTAGCTCTTGCCTTCATTTATGGATTATACCTGCCGACAGCAATAAAACTGCGGATCGGTAAGTATTAAAGGACAGAACATGAGGGACGGACTTTAATAATATAAAGATTTATAATTTATTGTTTATTTAGGTAAGTATAATCTTAAAATTACATTAAGAAATTAAATATATGCAAAGTTTTAATAAACTTATAACTACCTATACATAATTACATTTTTGATCTAAATATCTAATTCTGTTTCACTATCAGAGTCATCATTGAGATTAATTACAATAGGATTTATGTTGTTTTGGATAGAAATGTAAGAGTCCTCAATTTTTATGTGTTGTAGTGAAATTTTCCAGCTCTCACTTGGTATGTTAGTAATTACATTTTTTATCAAATTTATAACACTGGGACTTAAAGTAGGTGTAACATTTTCTGCTCTGATCTTTGATTTTACTTGGTTCCACACATGCTCTATGGGGTTAAACATACAGTGATACGAAGGAAGCCGTAAGACAGTATAAATGGTTTAATTGTAAACATAATTTTTTTTGTGTAAAACATGGTCATCTCTAAATAAAAAACAAAGACATTTAATTTTGTGTTGTCGTCTTTTCGGTATAAGAATGAGACAAGTTATACTTCTTGTAAAAAAAAATAGTACACAGAATAACAATTTTAAGTACATTGTTATTATTCATAAATACTTATAAAATGCAATAAATTTCATTTCTATTATCCTAAAGATTTTCCAAATAAGCTAATTTTTATATTAAAATGTCTGTTATTTCAAAACTGCCTTTTTTTAGTTGTCTCACTATTATTCTAGAGTGACGATATGCATGTTTAATTGACAAATTAATGACAGTATTAATTGCCCTGCTCTTTATAACCAAATTCAGTTAAAAGTTCCTACTTGTCACTTATTTGGAGTAATCAGGTATTCTGAGTTCCATTTCGTGGGACTAACTATGTTATTTTTGCTGCAGTCTCGTGAGCCCTTGTTTATTTCAATGTTCACCCTACTGTAGTTCCTTTTGGAAGTTCACCTAAATTTACCAGTTTTTAATATTTTAAATTGTAATCAGTGTACTTAATTAACATAACGTTAAATAAATAAATAATTGTTTTACCAAAAATTAAGGCCTTATTTGATTTTATTTTATTAATTTATAAATGCGATCGGTTTTGTTACTTTTTCGCCCCAGGGCGTAAATGTGCAATTCTACGCCCTCAAATGGGAGCGTAAAATTCTATTTTATGCTCGGTCATACAAAAATGCATTTATGACTTGTTTTTTTAACATAAACTACCTTTTTATATTTTGGTAGAAAGTTCTTCTGAATAATTAATGTTCGTTTATTGAATTACGTTACCACAATGAACTAAATTTGTTACTTGCAAAGGCGGTTCGAAATGAAATGCAAAAAAACATGTTGAAAACAGTCAAGCAAAAAAATAAACAAGTAATATTAAGAACCTCTATTAAAATTCTAAAAAGTTATATTTTATGTTTCTAAAAAAGCACATAGAACCTTCGAGCATATACCTACTAGAGGCTGCCGTGCTTACTGACCATGTGAAAATATCTCCTTTTTCACGCGAAGTGCTGGTAGTGGTCGACGGGAACTTTTCAGTATTGGCGAAGAGAGCTGCCGACCAATATTAACACATTAAGCGAGAGAGAAAGATTATACTCGTTTTTTTTGCTCTCGAAACTCAAGCCAAACGATGGAGTCCTTCTTCTGGGGCTAAGCGCTGTGAACGAAGATTCCTATACCTGTTCCTTTCTGAGGGCCCCACGCACGAGGTATTTTCCTAATGGCGGAGCAGGAGGGAGCAGTACTGACAGAAACCGGTTATGCGTGAAACCAGTAGCAGCTTCCTGGTCGGAACAACATTGTTTGTGCCTTTCATGACATTTGACATTGAAAAACTTTTGATTTTCTAAAATTTTCGGGAATTTCTGGGGGCTTCGAGCCCGCATCCAGGTATTCCACTACAAAGCCCCGGAAAGCAGAGTCTGGAAAGGGCAGACCTGGCGGAACGTATTAAATTACAGGTCAATGGGGTTGTTTTAACCCCAAACAAGTCAAGAAAGAAAGAAAAGTTTCAGATCAACATTTTGAAATATCCTTATTCGAATAATTATAAGTCTTGCGCTTGTCCCGGTTGTCGAATGCCTAAGCAGTCCCAATTTAAAACCGACCTAACCTAATTTTATGGTAAAATGTTTAGTAGGGTGGGATTGACAAATCTAATATTTAACTTCATAAATCTGCTTTATTTCCGTATTTTTACTGTGTTACACATCTTTATCAAAGGCACTTATTTAAAATTTTACAATGGAAAAAGGCCCTGATGAGAAGGTATCAACTATTTCTAAAGGGCTGGTCGAATTATTCCCGAAACAGGTACATGAAGAAAGGTGCAACAGTGGTGATGGGGTAAAATTGAATACATCTCTCTTTATTAAAAGAGATGTGCCTGAGCAAATTGATTACTTCTCCAAAGAATTGGTTAAAAAAGAGGACGACGATCTAGGAGATGTTTTTATAGAAGATAAAATCTCCTGCTCTTCGACTGTAAAATTAGAGCCAGAAGACAGAGCTTTGGAATTTGAATGCTCTCCAAAAAATACTAATATGCAACATATTTCGGATTCTCAGTTCATAGATTTGGACGGGTAAGTTAATATTAATAATAGAAAAGGTAATTGTCCTGAAAGTTGCCTGAACTTTGATTTTGACCAAATTCGGTATACGGGGTTTTTTGGGGCGCTGATTACGAATCTGAAAAAAATATTTTCTCGGCAACGTTTCGTTTTCGAGGTATTCATCATCAAAGTTGAAATCAAACTAACCTCTTTTTTACTATATCTTCTTTTTGTACACAATAGGGTCCTTGCACATTTTTTTTTAATGATGTCGTTTGCACTATTATAGACCGTTCTTCAAAACCTACTACTTCGTTTTTTCTTTAATTCGCTTTTTTGCCGATATTTCGATTTAATAACTTCGAAATTCAAAGGTCCCGCGAAAACGCTTTCTGTTAGGTTACTTATACATGACGTCATTTATTGGTAAATGTCTGCGTTGCCAAATAGCCTAGTAGTACAATTTTTGGCATTGGTACAATGACACAGTGGAGATGTACACTAGATGTACGCATTGAACTGGGCGGTTTTTAGAGGTGTAAAAGTAACGAAAAAGAGCGTACCCGTATGTATTCGTTACTATATCAATTAGTACTCGTTACTATCGTATCGTTACGTTACTCGTTACTTCTGATACCTCATAACATGCTATGTTATGTTAGAGGAACGAATCGAGTCGTATTGCGTATGCGTACAGTATGACGTCAAATCAAATCAAATCAAATCAAATAAGCTTTATTGTTCAAAGAAACATGTTCTTGTTTACAAAGCAGTAAATAAATAAAGATAAAATTAAAGGAAGAAAAAATACACAAAAATAAAATAAAATAAAAAAAAAACACAAAACTAACCTAAAATACAAGTATAAAACACTTCTAAGATTAAAAGATTCTAGACCAGCAAACCACCTAATGCAATAATATTGCACACCATTCAGTATCACAGACCAACATTGCAAAAATTAACACGCAGCCCAACAATAAAATATAAAACAAACAAATTCATAGATTACCAAAGACAATAATAGTTTCCCTATAAATGTCTTTGTAGACACTAAATTGAAATATAAAATAAGCACAAGGTTAAAAGAGTTTAATGCAATAAACCAAATTAACCCAAACAAGGTGTAGAACACCAAGACCGTTAAAAACCACCAAAACTATTTAACACAATAAGATTGCACAGCCGCATATATCACAGCCAACCTTACAAAAAGTAAATAAATAAATAAATAATAAATATAAATAAACAATACCCAGCCGAAGATGTATAAAGTACAAACAATCAATAAAAATAAATATACAGATAATAAAAATCGTTTTTAAACATTACACACTAAGGTACAAAAGCATAGACAAAATAAACTAAAGTTCATCATTATAAAATTCCTCCAAACAATAGTAGGCTTTACTCTGCAAAAGCAATTTTACAGAGTGTTTAAAACTTTTATTATCTTCAATACCTCTATACACTCTAGGCAGGTGGTTATACATTTTAAGGCTCTCATAAATCAGCGAGTTTTTAGTCAGTGTACTTTTTGGTATTGGCAACCTCAGCTCTTCATTGTTCCGAATATGGTAACTACTTTCGTTTTCTTCCTTTCCATACTTTTTGTGGATTAGAGACACTGTCTCCAAAATAAAAATACAGGTGAGCGTCAATATTTTCTCACGGATAAAAAACGGTTTACAATGATCTCTCGGTTTTAATTTGCAGAGATATCTTAGAGCTCGCTTGAAGAGCAAAAGTAGACTGTATCAGCTGTTGAGTACTAAAACCCCAAAAGCTATACCATATCTAAGGTTAGAATCTACTAGAGCAAAGTAAACAGACTTTGCCATACCTTGCCCTAGATTACTCCTGACAACTCTAACAGCGTAACAAGCTGATGCCAGTTTTTTATTTAAGATTTTTATATGATTATAAAATTTCAATTTAGAATCAATGTGTATACCTAGAAATCTTACAACGTCTTTATTTTCCAAAATACAAGTATCAAATTTTAAATTTTCTATGCAACATTTGAATGTTAAAATGTTTGTTTTGCTGATATTGAACGATAAACAGTTTGCATCACACCACTGCTTTATCAATACCAAGTCAGTTGAAACCCTAGCTGAGACATCACTAGTGCTCCGACCATGCCACAATATTGTGGTGTCGTCCGCAAATAAAGTAAAATGACCACTGATATCAATAGCGGCTAAATCATTCACATACAGAAGAAAGAGAAGTGGTCCCAATACTGACCCTTGGGGTACACCGTGAGGGTTAATAAGCACCTCGGAGTCAGTGTCCTGGCATCTGACAATTTGCTCTCTATCAGACAAGTAAGATGTTATCCATTTTAGCGCAGGTCCCCTAAAACCATAGCGCTCTAGTTTTCCTAGCAATATATCATGCTTGACACAGTCAAACGCCTTCGAAAAGTCGCAAAACACTGCAGCAGCAACATCCCCGTTATTCAAAGCTAAGAAAAGCCTCTCCAGAAAACTGAATATAGCATCCACTGTACCCATCAAATCCTGAAATGCAAATTGGGACACACTCAGCAACTTATGTCTATCAATAAAGGACATCATTCTACCCTTCACCAGTTTCTCTACTACCTTAGACTGTGTAGGTAGAAGTGTTATAGGCCGTTGACTTGCCGGGTCATCCCAATCACCGCCCTTATAAAGAGGTCGAACCAATCCAACCCTCCAGCAAGACGGAAATACCCCAGAATCAAAAGAGATGTTTATAGCCGTAGCGAAAACAATTAGCGCATTATCCGGCAGATTTTCCAATATTTTCAAGGGAATATCATCCACCCCAGCAGAGTTTTTATTTTTGATCTCTTTAAAAACATTACGTATTTCCCTAACATCTGTGTGATGCATATAAAAAGATTCCAGGACAGATACGCCCTGAGGTAAGTCATTGGACTAACATGAGAAGATAAGTTAGCCATTAAGTTTTGAGCCATATTGCAATAAAAAGTATTCAACACATCTGCATCCAGAGTGGCCTGCTCTGGACATGGACCAGACTCTCCCCTCAACTCATTAACAATATTCCAACCTTCCTTCATCCGGTTTCGCGCTTCATTCATTCTATTTTCATAATATTTTTGTTTAGATATCTGTATCACCCGTCTGTAAATTCTTCTATATGTACTAAAAAGTTCATTAACAAAACTAGTAGGAAAAAATTTTCTTAATTGATGTAAATATCTTAAGTTTTTAGAAGAACACTTAATTCCCTTTGTAACCCACGGTTTTTTGTGTTTCCACCTTAGCCTCCTCAATGGAAAATTTACATTAAAAAGTGATATTAATACCTCGTTAAAAGTTTTAAGAGGATCCAAATCCTGCAAAACCAGCTGCCAATTAATTTCAGCCGCTGAAAGTCTGAATTTATCAAAGTTACTGGTACTGTAGATTCTACCATATTTATAAGATTTTACCCTCGTACAATAGTTTATAGGAGTATTTGCAAAAATTGCTTCGTGATCCGATAGGCCAGAGGATACAACAGATATGTTACATTGTTTACTACTACAAAAATTGGTACAGAAATAGTCTATAATGGTGCTAGTAGTGCTTGTTATACGGGTTGGTACAGTAACCAGCATCTTTATATTAAATGAGTCTAGCAAGTTACATAGGTTTTGGACATGCACCAAATCCTGGTCCTCAAAATTTATATTTAAATCACCAGCCAATACAACCTTGGAATCCACAGAAAAAAATGATAACAAAATCTCCAACTTTACCAAAACTCGCTGATGCAACCTCTAGGGGGTCTATATATACAAACAATATAAATATTATTTTTTTACAATAAATAAGAGAAAATTCAAATTCACTCTCCTTAAGCATAAAATCATACTTGGAAACATTAATAACAGGAAAATCAAGCAAAAAGTTTTCTTAATAAAATCATAGTTCCTCCATAACCAGATTCTTTACGACAAAATACGGATGTCACTTTATAATTTGGAATACAGATAGGTTCATTTAATTTCAACCAATGCTCAGTGATTAACAAAATTTCTGGTTGATTTTCCGATTCTAGAAATATTGAGAGCTCATCAAGCTTATTTCTTGCTGATTGTATATTTAAAACAAAAAACATACATTATTTTTATTCTTACCTATTAGGTGCCTGTCACCAATTCTCTGGTCTGATTCCCTAAAAAATGTTCTGCAATATCGCTCACACCGGTCTGTTTTAAACCAAGTTGATCTAAATTAATTGCGTGCTCTTCATTTGCATTCAAAAAACTTGTATCTATGTTAACCTGCACTAAATTGCTCATTTGTCTATCAAAAAAATGTTTTACGGTATGGGCAATTAATGCAGACAACCTTACAAGGCCCTTAAGGTTCAGGTATATACTATCTCTGCGAAAGTCACTAAATCTAAGCTTATTCTGCAAATCAAGAAACTCTATACTATTTGAAAAATACCCTAGCTTGGTGGTCGTTTGGCGCAATCTATCATTAATATAACCAAAGTTAGAAACAATAAAATCATTACAATTATGGTTGATTGGTATTGAACATATAACTAGATTTGTATAAAAACATTTATTTGCTAATAACGTAATGTCCTTTAAGGGAATGTTTGTATTATTTACACCAGCCAACACCACAACAAAATCCTTGTTAGTCAGCTCATCCAGAAAGCAGTCAATACTTGAAACAGTCTCTTTAAATTTGGAAAAAGGTTTGCATATTGACTGAAGGCTATAATGCGCATTTAAGGCTTTATTAAGATTGTCATACAGAAACTTTCCAAAGTCATCAGTTAAAACAATAACCTTGGACTGCCGAACTTCATTAGAGTTATTTATCTTTTCGCGGTTAGACTGGACGTGGTCTGGGTCGACTAATGGTGTTTCAGATGTAGTTAGTTTTTCAGTTACGCAAGACTTTCTCGGAGAATACAGCTTCTCAGTTTGGGTGTAGGCCGTATTTGTTACTAGCTTAGTATTAACTTTTTCTTTCATTGCCAATAATTCAAAGTTAGCCTTCTTTAGATCCATTAAATACACTTCATTTTCCTTTGATAAAACTTCTATACTAGTCAACATATTATCTTTAATAGTATTAAGTTCCGCTTCACTCTCCAATAACTTCTCTGTTCTTGATTGAAGCTCAGAAATGGTAGTAGAAAGAGCTTTATTTTTGTCAAGCAGTTCCAAAATGTCCTTATTTAAACTTTCTATTTTCTTTTTTTGATCCTTTATTTCATTCTCAAAGTCCTGTTCAGCGATAAAAACTGAATCTTGGAAATCTTGGGTTCTTCTCTTAAGCCTCGCTATATGAGTGGATTTTTCTTTATTTTCCACTGATAGTTCATGAATGACCTCCTGAAGTTCCTTTACTTTCTCATCGCGCTCATTCTCAATTTTTTCAATGAGTCGATCTTTCTTAAGTGAGTCCCTCTTGACCTGTTCAAATTGTTTGCTTACTAATTTAAAACTTGGCAAGTCTTTTAATACCTGCTCCTTGCAGTCGGAACAATAAAACAATATACGCCTTTGACTTAAAACAATTGCATGAGCTTCAGTGGTACTAATTTCAGCGCAGGTCTTACAAATAACACTTTTACAGGAGTCGCAAGAAGCAGCAAACAATTCATCCTCCCTAGGTCTGGCTTTGAAAACGCATTGCTTTTGGCATTTAGAGCAAATAGATTCTGACATATTAAGTTCTCTTTAGACAAAGTTGGGCAAGAGGAAAAAAAAACTCAAGGATACAAGCTTTACGTCCCGAAACCCGTACAGATGTTGAAATATAACAGTTACACGATTTAATTTAAACGTTTAAAATTGTATGTATATATTTAAAACTATTTAAAGCAGAGGTCCAATAACTAAAAGCCGGCCCTGTACAGATACAATCACTTTAATTCATCATATTTATAAACACGGAAGGGAATTCCATCCGAAAAACTTTTTATATGAACAAAGTTGTTCAGCAAAAAAGAGGTAGCTCCATTAAACTCCATTAAACTAAACACGGTAGAGATAAGGAACATTCCATGCTGAACTGATAAGAACCTTATATTCACAACAATTTTAAAACAAGGATTCACTTTTTTTAGATTTTTACAGACACAATTTAACTTATAGAAAAACTAACATTTACGTTTAAAAGTCTACTATTTTATAAACACACACATACTAAACACTTAAAATAATATTGATTAAAAACAGATTAAAACGTAAAATAACTACAGAGCGACGTTAACTAGCAATGGGTTTGCTGAAAGAATCCAAACTGAACGCGGTGTGAAAACATACTAATGCATTACATACCAAGCGTAAGGTGTATTTTTTCACTTGTTCATATTTTAAACCAGAATTGTGTTTAAGTTATTCTTAAATTAGTTTGATTAAATAAGTAAAGTGTATAACTACAAGCAAACTGTTGACGGAATCTACCAAATTTGCAATGGATTTACTATTTTGAAAATTTTAATCGTGATCTTATGTTATATTACAAGCAACAAATAGATGTCGAAAGTTATTTATTATCAATGAAATTTACACAACATTCTATTAATAAGTCAACATTAAAATAGTTTTGGTTAGAATGAAATTAATCACAAAAAATGAAATAAACCATGTTTTAAACAAAATAAAAACAACAAAAAAATATTTTGTTCTTAGAATTAAAATAAACGTAAAAATAAAATACATTTCAAACAAAACTAAAACAACAAAGAAAATCTTTTTTCGTAAAATGAAATTGAACCTAAAGCGCCGCAATTGTTATGGGCAAGCATTAACATTTAACATCTGCGACTTGCTCGTCGCGCCATATCAATAAAAAATCATAATTAAATAAAAACATTTTATGTCAGGAATTTCTGGTTTATATTTAAAAATAAAATCTTCTTTTCTTATCCATTGTAGCAAGAAAATTAAACTGTAAAATTAAAAAAATAAGTGTAAATAATAATATATGAGATATAAACAATTAATAATATTTAAAAATTAACAGCAAGAAACAATTAAATGCCATTAGAGCGTTTAAGATAAGGACAAAACAAAACGTGAAAATACGCGGTAATAAAAAACAAAAACATACATATTTCTAATTTGTAAAAAATACTTTCATACCTTTTTTCTGTTCAAATTTTAAACTTTGTCTACACACAAAATACCTTTAATAAACGTTTAATACGTTTTTAAATTCACCAAAAGATTGCGCCCTGGAATTAAAACATACGATCAGCAAACGTTAAAACACGCATCAACTGTATGTACTTGAGTGAACAGTATAATACGAAAAATGCGAGTAACGAAATGCATGCGAGTAACGAAATGCATTCGTGTGTAACGTTTCGTTACTCGGTACTAGATGGCGCACCCGTTACTCAGTACCGAATACATACGGTTTGTTACACCTCTAGCGGTTTTATAACCTCGCTTTTGCAATATTTGTTTTCATTTTATCGTTGGTCTTGTTCTGTGTGATTTGTATTGGATTTTTACGGTTGTGTCTCAAAATGAGTAAAGTTTACCGTTGGTGTATAATTACTCATTGCAAAAATACGTCTATTAATATGCCTGGAAAGACTTTTGTTCAAGTTCCATTTGATAAGGCTTTAAGGAATCTATGGCTTCAAGCAGGGGGACGTGATCCTGAAAGGTTATCTTCAACATCTAGTTTGTTTGTTTGTGAAGATCACTTTGATGTAAGTATTCTTTATCAGTTTTATGACAGTAATACGAGCAGAGATTTTTACACGAGTTCATTTCTCATCTCACAAATCAAATAGGTATTTCAAGTTTTTTGAAGCATATACATACCTAAAATTTTAAAATTTCAATAATAATCGTCAGAATAATAGGTGAAGATATGTTTATATAATACTTATGTTTTGTTACAGTTGCCTTCTGACATGGAAAACTATATGAAGTGGAAAATGACAGGTGGTTCAAAGAAGATGAAGAGAAATGTAATACCACATTTAAATCTTGCATTAACTGCTGAAACTGTTGGTGTTATGGAGACTAGGCCAAGTAAAAAAGCAAAATTTGAAGTTTGTGAAGATTCTCCAAGCACATTTAAATGTTATGTTAGTTAAGTCTTTTTTTCGGCTTTGTCAATGAGAGTTTTTTTCGACAATAAAGCATATTTATTATTATTTTTACATCATTTATATTTTGACCCTTGCTAAATAGCCTAATTTTGTTTTGACACTCTTGGCAAGTTGATAGAAGAGACATATAGCCCAAGAGCTGGTAAACAATTTTAAGTAGGTTCTTAAGACACTTTAAAAATTTCTGAAATTGTCCTTAAAGGACCCCTAAACATAAAAGTCAAGGTCTGGCTGAAGGGTAGCCTTACCAACTCTTAAATTTTTTTAATTCAAGGGTTGGTAGGCAGCCGCTACCCTTCACTCAGACCTTAATTTTTATGCTTTAGGGTTCTTCAAGGACATTTACACAAATTTCCAAAGTGGCTCAAGAACCTATTCAAAATTGTTAACCACCTCCCTACTAGTCCGAGAGCTGGTGAACAATTTTGAATGGGTTCTTAAAGCACTTTGAATATTAGTGTAATTGTCCTTAAAGAACCCGTAAACATAAAAGTGAAGGTCTGGCTGAAGGATAGCGGCCCCTATCAAGCCTTAAATTTGTTTAATTCAGGGGTTGGGTGGTGAACCCTTCAGAAAGATTTGACTTTATGTTTAGGGTCATTCAGGATTTCACAAATTTTCAAAGTGCCCAAGAATATTTAGAATTGTTCACGAGCTCTCCTACTAGTCCAAGAGATGGTGAACAATTTTGAGTAGGTTCATAATGCACTTTGAATATTAGTGTAATTGTACTTGAAGAACCCGTAAACATAAAAGTGAAGGTCTGGCTGAAGGGTAGGTGCCCCTATCAACCCTTAAATTTGTTTCATTCAAGGGTTGTTCGCAGAATCAATCCGTGACAGTTTGTGATTTATTTCTGAACATTTATTGGTTATATTTTGAATGACAGCCTGTCAAACCATGTCAACTGCCAATTAAAATCTAGAAAAAAATCACAAACTATCTCGGATTTATTCTACGAACAGAGCTAAATTACTCTTACTTGAACTAAGTACGTGCCCCAAATAATAACAATGGGCCAAATTAAAACAATCATTTTTACTGCAAACCTTTTATTAACATTTGAAAAATATTATTTTCCCAAAATATCTGGGCAGAATCTATCATATGACTAATATATTCTTCATCATAGTCAATATAATAGACAGAAATTTTTTTATTTACTTCAAACCCTGGATCAGCTACACAAAATATTCCTTTTTTTTTTGCCAAAAATATGCATCTGTAGCTGAATTTGGGCTTTAAATTTATTTGTAATATTACTATCATTAATATAATTTTTAATTGTTTTTGCACTAGCCGGACATTTTATTTCTATTACAAATTCTTCGCAAATTGCATCCGGAGAAGCTCCTAAAAATGGATATTTCGGTGATAATAGTAGTCCTGTTGATTTTAATTTCATTTTTATTTCTTTCTCCAGGATTTCCAACACTTTTTTTTCCAAAATTTTTCCTCTGGTCATGGCTACAGTTTCTCTCACTTGTAACCCTCCCGTTAGAGATTCAACCAAAGAACCTGCTGATGTCTTGCAACGGGCTGCTTCATAGATTCTTGAAGCAGTTATTCTCCCATAACGAAGTTCATGCCATAATTTTGAACTGCTTTGTTCTGTTGTGGCATTACATGCTGCTTCACAATCTTCACTGGTCATCTGGTTTTTGCAAAAATCGTAAAATTCATTGCAAGTTTTTCCTCCAGTTCTTAAAAATTTAATCAACAATGTATGTATGCTAAGATCATTGAGTGATTTTTCTTCTCGAAAATATTTTAATAACTGCATAGAGGAGTTGTTAGCTGTTGCATTTTTTATCACCCTTTCCAAAAGCTCCCTGCAGGAGAAGAGGCTAATCTTTTAGTTGGAGGAGCTCCAAAGTCTTCTACTGTTATGTACTTAAGACTAGTTCCGACACCAGAAAGTTTTGACTTTTTCCAGTAACAGTCCACTTCTGTTGGAGATGGTTCTTCACTTCGCCTATGAATCCACATAAGAAAGGCTACGGCATGTTTACAGCCACCTGTAATACAAAAACAAATCCAAAATATTAATTTTGTTTCCATCGATCAAAGTTAAAAGATGTTTAAACTTAAATTGTGTACTTGAAATACTTAATTATTACCATTTTGTAGTATTAACAGATTATAAATTACCTGATGAGGCAGGACAGTCATGGCACAAAATGCTAGTAACTTTTCTTCTTGTTCATTAATAGTAACAGTTACATTGTACTGCTTAGACCTTACTTTATGCTCCGGACACACTTTACATTTTAGTATGCACATGTTCCCCTCTCGCTTAAGCTGGACATATCCTACCGCTGAGTCCCCATAGTTTTTCCGACCTGAACTGCAAACAAAAAATGATTTCATTGAAAATAGTTACAACCTTCTTGAATTCTGTTTTGAAAAATAAAATTAGGATATAAATTTGATGAACTCGTGAAGTATCATGCTCCTCAAATAGTATATTAGGTAAGAACTTACCTATCAGTTTTAACACCTCTGATTTCAGCAGCGTTGAAAAGATCGCTTTCAGAAAAAATTTGCAATCATTATTCCATCACATACTGGCAAATTTTTAGAATCAGCTTTAGTGAATCCAACCTCAGTCATTCTGCAGAGTTTATTGTATAAAAAATAAACAAATAATAAAATAAAAAAGTCAGCAAATCACTTCCAAACAACAAGAACAAAATCACAAATAGAACTAAACAAAATTAAGACAACAAACAACTAACCTAACTTTATAGGTTGGTTCCAACATCAAAACGTCACGAACCATCAGCTCATGCGCAGTGATTAAATTGGGACGCATTTTAATCACTGCGCATGAGCGTGATCGTTCGGTGACGGTTTTTGAACGGTTTCTGGCGCTGTTGGAACAAACCTTATGACAGCCGCAGTGTTGCCAGACGAGTAATGTAAATTTCAAGTATCGATGCCTGCTAGGTTTAAATATTTAGTTATAAAACATTTTTATTATCATAAGGACTATTAATATTGTTATAGGTACGCAAAGTAATAAATATAATATTAGTTAGGTAAAATGATGAAATAATGGGATTATACCTGACACTTGGATTTGTAAATGGGAAATAGTACATTTCATACAAGGTATATAATCAACACTTGGCAACACAGAAGGCTTCTCTCAAACAGTACAATTAAGTTGGGGATTTGGCAAATTATTACCTAGTGATGACGCTTTTCCAATCAGAATCGTTTTAGAAAATTTGAATTTTTAGTACTTTTATTTTTGAAATATCTCAGAAGTTACTTTATTTATCAGTATACTAATTTACACACGCAATTTTAGACCCATATTTAATCGAACTACATAGAAATTATAAACATTTATTTTGCGTGCAAGGACCCTATTCTTCATTTTTACACTAAAGTGGCACACAATATTTTATAAACACATTTTAAAACTTTGTATGGTAAAACTTGCATATACGGTTTTCTTCTATTTTTGGATTATTTGGCAAAATTTTTATATAGTCATATTCTAGGGTCCTCAGGGATTGCAAATATACTGGCGGAGAAGAGAAATTATGTGTTTTAATATTTTTTATTTTGATTTTAAGATTTAAAATTACCATTGATTTTCTCCATATAATGCGAAAACTCCCCTTTATGACAAGAAACATCAGCGTGCAGTGTTGCCAAATGGAGGTCTGTTTT
>JAHBCN010010378.1:0-31933 GCA_019359885.1 Listronotus oregonensis | reverse complement strand
AAAAAGAAAAGATCCAAGAAACCTGGAAGAAAGTTTTCAAGAAATACTTCGATTGATATAAACCAGAATGCATTTATGCTGGTTAGAGGAGACCAAAATACCAATAGTGACAAGTAATTTAAATAGTTTTGCCAGCTTTACAACTTGCCAGGAAGGACATCTAGATATTCTGGCGCATTCGCCAATTTATGAATACATAAAGCCGTTAGGTTGGATGGAAATTCCACATAACCGGCTGATGTGGTATCTTTAAGAATTTTCTTCTTATCACACAATTAAAAAAACATCGTTTTTTAAGAACAAGTTCGTAAATTCATAAGCAACAAAATAATAGAATGATCTTGACTGTAATTCCGGAGGAAGGACGGTGGCAACCTAGTTTGCAGTTCTCTCCATTAAAGAAAGAATACACATTTTGACTGAGGAGAATGACCCCAAGCCAATATTGTATAAGTCGCAGTATACTGAAAAAGTAAATAGAATGCTTGCATACACTGCAAAAGCAAAAATTGTAGATACCGTTGGTAGATACATTTTTTTAAAAGAAAAATACTTTTTGATAGTCTTCCTGAGAGAACATCAACATGTTTTTTAAAAGTCAAGCAAGGATCTAGACTCATTCCCAAAAACTTTCTGTACTCAGCATTTTCCTCAGGGATCCTGCCTATCCCCTATGCCCAGAATAAATAAATAAACGCGATTATTTAAATATGTATTACATAAATAATAAATATATAAATACATATTATTATTAATATTATTATTGATTTCAAGCCACACGGCTTTGCACTCCCTCTAAGGGGAACATTCACTCATCCCAGACATCTTCAGATATCAAAAGGATTGAGCTCTGTGGGAACCCTTTCCGTGTTGTCGGGCTCTTGGTGACGTTATGTTCTGCTGTATTCCCCACAAATTTCCGGACAGTCCGAGCGGTCGCAAGTAGCACTGCCTTTTGCATAGCCTTATACAGATGTTCACCGAGACCTAGTCCCTTGATGTTTTGTAAAAGAGTCTTGGGTATAATGCCAGTGGTTGATAAAATAATGGGGATCGTTTGGACGTTATTCATTCCCCACTGTCTTCTTATTTGTGTTTCTAGGTTTCTGTACTTGGCAATTTTTTCATTGTATTTCTCCCGTAAGTTGTTGTTGTTCAGGATAGCGACATCGATCAGTGTTGTTTTCCTTCCAACTTTATCCACCAATACAATATCTGGTCTATTGTGAGCAACAGTTTGGTCTGAAAGTACAGTTCTATCCCAGTACAACTTAAATTCGTTGTTTTCGAGAATAGGTTCAGGAGTATACTTGTAGTAAGGCAATTTTGCAGTCTGTAAAAGCTTTAGCTTCTCTGCCAATTGTTGATGGAGTATCTTGGCTGCTGAATCGTGTCTTTCCTTATACTCTGATGCTGCAAATGCTTGGCAACCCCCCATTATATGCTGGATTGTCTCCGATGTTTGACATCCATATCTGCATCGATCGTTCTCTATAGACGGGTCTCTAACGATATGCTTTAGATAGTTTTTCGTTGGAATAACCTGGTCCTGTATAGCCAATAAGAAGCCTTCAGTTTCTGGGAACATCTTCCCCGAAGTCAGCCAGTAGTTCGACGCGAACTTGTCGACATTTTCCTGGGTGACCTCATTGGGGTGACGTCCAAGAAGAGGCTTCTCCAACCAGGCTTGCAGCTTCTCCTGGTCTGTTTGATGGTGTCTGCGCATTTCACGATCCATCAGTCGCAACGGTGTTGAATCGTCGGCTCCGCATATTGCTTGGTGTATCGGGGAAGAATCTGCCAGTCTATGGAAATAACTACGTAAGTTTAGTATTTGTTGGTCTAATTGCTTACCTATATCCACCAATCCTCTTCCGCCTAGATATCGTGGAAGCGTTGTTCGTTCAGTTGCACTACGAGGGTGATGTTTGTGTGCCTTTGTAAGGAGTGTTCTAATCTTTCTCTGTAGCTTATCGATGTCAGTTTTACTCCATTCCACAATTCCAAATGAGTAAGTGAGTGCGGAGCATGCGTATGTGTTAAGCGCCTTAAACAAATTTTTGCTATTTAGATTAGTTTTCGACACCTTTCTTACCCTTCTGATAAACTCGTTTGTTAGTTCGTCCTTCATTGTTCGCTGGTCGATTCTTTGCGCCTGTTTCATTCCCAGGTACTTATAGGTCTCTTCGGCCTCCATTGCCGCGATGTTCTGACCGTCTTGCATTTCAAATGCACCCGGTTGTATCTTCCCTCTAACTATGTTTAGGACGCGGCATTTGTCAAGTCCGAACCGCATCCCTATATCTCCGGAGAACTCCTCGACGATTTTGAGCATTTGCTCAAGCTGATTTTTCGTAGCTCCCATCAGTTTAAGGTCATCCATATACAGCAGATGATTCAGCCTTATTACATCTTCGTTGTTGTTCCTAATGCTAAAGCCATACTTAGTTGAGTTAAGACGGCGTGAGAGTGGGTTCATTGCAAGGCAGAACCACAATGGGCTTAATGAATCACCCTGAAATATACCCCTTCGTATTGGAATAGTGCCAGTTTCGATGTTGTCGCTGGAGGGCACTTGCAGTTGGATTTTAGTTCTCCACGTTAACATGATGTTTTCTAAAAAGGACACAATATAATTATCGACCTTATATATCCTCAGTATAGCCGCAAGCCACTCATGTGGTACTGAATCGAAGGCCTTCTTGTAGTCTACGTAGGCAGCGAAAAGGTTTCTACGACCAGTGTAGGCCTGGTTACAGACGACAGAGTCGATAATAAGCTGCTCCTTGCAACCCATTGCGCCTTTGGCACATCCCCTTTGCTGAGTTGCAATGATGTCGTTTTGCTCACAGTGTGCTTGGATACGTTGTGTAAGGCAAGATGTGATCACCTTGTAAAGCGTGGGAAGGCAAGTGATTGGCCGATACTTCGTTGGGTCCAGTGTATTATGCTGATCCTTTGGTAGGAGATATGTAACTCCGTGTGTCAGAAATAATGGCATTTTCTGTGGATTAAGCAAAACATCATTAATTAGAACAGCCAGTTGATGGTGTATGCACCAAAACTTTTTAAACCAATAATTCTGGACCCCGTCAGGTCCAGGCGCCTTCCAATTGTGGAGTCCTTTAATATATTATTATTATTTAGAAAGATCCGACATGACGTATCCCATGGCTCCGACCCCATAGGGCGTCATGCGGAAGGCCATCCGTATCGAAGACCACTCCTCGCGTCCGCTCGGTCAGTGATCTTCGGCCAAATTCATTTGCCTCAGTAAACGAAGGGACCCAAGGACAACAGATTTCTGCATTTTCATCACCAGTTGTTCGGGTGAATGTTGACATGCGGGAATACACTTCAGCTCCCCAAAACATTTTCCTTTATGCCCCCAAAACGCCGACAATCAGGACAACCAATCGCACGTTATACTCCGGATAGAGCCTCCGAAGTTCGCCAAGTAGATCCTGATATTTGGCTCGTTTCTCCGTTCCTTTATATCGATGTTAGTTTCCGCTGGGGCGGAGAACTCAATTACATACATAGAGTTATTTCTTTTATCAAGGAGAACGATATCAGGTTTATTGGCGCGAATTTGATGCGTAGTTGGGAATGCA
Organism: Listronotus oregonensis; assembly: GCA_019359885.1. Lineage (NCBI taxonomy): Eukaryota > Metazoa > Arthropoda > Insecta > Coleoptera > Curculionidae > Listronotus > Listronotus oregonensis. The sequence continues at coordinate 28,319 of JAHBCN010010378.1, read as the reverse complement.
TAATTCCAATATATGCGACAGTTGTCATTTTCCACTACTGCCTCGATATCGCCGGGAGCAAATGGCAAAATTGCCGTTTCGTCGATGCCGTAATAATGTCTGAGGTGATAATAAAGTACCCGAAGCGCATCGTTATGTCGGTGGATGTAACCACTTACAGCATGCACTGGACAAGCTGACAATAGGTGCATTAGTGTTTCGGGCTGCTGTCGACAAGCTCGACAAGCAGTATCAGGAATGTTAGAAAACTGGCTTCGATATACCAATGTGTTTATCACCCCATCCTGGCATGCTAGTAGGAAACCCTCGGTCTCAGACTTGAGCTCAGCAGATTTTAAAAAACCCCAAAAGTGAGGTTTCGAGATAGATTGAGTCTTTCTATGTTTCGGTAAAATACTCCGTGTTGCGGCTTATTAATGTGATCTTCTAAGAGCATCTGCTGTTCTGCTCTTTTAACTGCAGTTTTTACGGCTTTAGACTCAAGTCTTACAAGTGACTGGTCGTCGTTTGGATCTAATGCAAATCTGAGACCGAATTTATCCGCTGCTCGCTCCGCTGCCTTAAATAGAAACGCTCCAACATTAGCCATTTCGTGTGCTCTTACTAGTTGCATCAGTGGATCAGTACTATTGGCAACTTGACAAGCAAGACTCAAAACCAGCCGATCGTGCATACACTCCAAGCTTAAAGGCCACGACCTCCCTGGTGGCGCGGGAGGTAAATACGGGATGTTGATGAGCGCGGGTGGATGCTACGGTGAAGATGCATCATTTTTCGTGTGCTGATGTCCAGCTCGCGCAGCTCCTCTCGCGTCCACTTAACCACTCCAAAAGAGTAAAGCAATACAGGCACTGCTAGCATGTTGGTAGCAAGGACCTTATTTATTCCAGATAATTCGGATTCCCAAATTCTCCGTAAACGTCGCCTGTAATTGCTTCTAAGCTCGGTCTTCACAGCTCTAACATCTTGAGTCCGGTTTTGGTCGATTCCTAAATATCGATAATTCTCGTTGTTTGTAGAGGGCGAAGTAGCGGCTATCGGCAAGCTGGTCAGCTTCTAAATCGTTTCCGAACCGGCCCTTATTTAGTTTAAGTTTTGCACACTTGTCGAGGCCGAACTCCATTCCAACATCTCTGGTGTATTCGTGAACCACTTTAAGAGACTGTTGTAGGTCTCGCTCGCTGGTTGCGTACAGTTTTAGGTCATCCATATAAAACAGATGGGTTACCTTATGCTCACGTCTTCCAGGTGGTCCACAGCAATATCCGCGTGTCTTTCGAAGAGACACGGATACGGGAAGCAGCGAAATACAGAATAGCAAAGGACTAAGTGAGTCACCCTGAAATACGCCCCTTAGTGTCCTTAGTGTGCAATAGACCAAAAAGTTGTGTTCTCCATAAGGATTCTGTCATTTAGTCATTTGCTAGGAGCATGTTAAAAAAAAACATAAAACAATACCTTTCTGAGACACAGATTGACAATGTACGAAAATGGGGCATACTACAATTGCTTACCCATTCGCATAAAATAAAAAATGTGTTTAAGGTGCTTTGTTTTTTATTTTGTTTTATGACATTATTTCATTTTATGTATGTTTACATTTAATTTTAAAATAAAGATTTGTTTATCATTATTATTATTCTTAATATAGAAATAAACGAATAAGTAGGTTGATTTTAAGGGGAAACAACAAAAAACTAAATACTAAAACTATAAATGAAATTTTTGTGTTTGAATTAAATAGCATTTAAATGTTTGAATGATTTTTATGTTTTAGAATATCAAATGTAGTATACCACAAAATATTGTTGAATAATATCACTAAGTACTGCGTTCTTTTCTTCCATATCATTTAAAAATGTAAAAATTTCAGTTGTATTTTATCTAGTTATTGCAATTGTTGCAGTGTTGTAGTTGTGAAACAAATAAAGTTTAGTTTTGTAGAAATAAACCTGTATTCACATTTTTTTACATAAAATAATTCATTTTATTGCCAAAGTGGAAAATCTTGCTATTATTCTGAAATATCAAGAGGCTATATGGTCCGTAAGTAAATAAATAACTAGTTTTTGAAAGTAACATAATTAGTTTTTAAAATAAAATAAATTAAGGGTTACTAGACAAGTTTATATATTTATGAAGTAATACAAAAACACCGTCATAAATTCGTAAAAAAAAGTTATTATTCTATGGCTTCCAGTATCTGATCTGGAGTTGGATATTTTATAATTTTACAAAGATCTTCAAGATACCTTGTAAAAGTCCATTTTTGATCCTGCATTTACAGAAAAGCTTCCTTCCCTTGCCCACCGACCGGCTGAAGGGAATCTGTCTTTCTTTTATAGGTATTTCCACGGCTTCTGCTTAGAGAAGTTGGCCAGTATAATTCCTTCTCTGGCAGCTCCCAACAGAGCAACACGTAGTGCAAATTTTATGCATCTTTTTTCAGCTAGAGTTCTCCCAAACTTCCCGCTTTCTTCGTTCCCTCATTCCTAAAGTGTCAAGACTATGGAATCTGCTACCTGCAGAATTTAAGTCTCTTGTAAATAAACTCCCTCTTACCACACTTCAGACACCCACGGTGCGTTAATATTAGGCCTCAGCCTTCGCGGACTGTTCCAAGATAACAAAAAAAAAACCCAAATTTCTTTACTTGCTCATAAAATTTTATTAACGTCGTAATATAGATGGGTATTATTAAAGAAAAAAAAAAGGTGTAAATAATTCAATATCGTGTGTTTAAAAATAGAGTAAGTACTCATAATTATAATAAATTAGCAATCGTCAGTATTTTCTACAACATTTTATTTTCTTTTTCATTTTTAAAATATTTAATATGGTAGGTACCACTGAAAAGGTACGTCATCGTCGTGATGTCACTTTAATCTTTAATTTCAATAATTGAATTAAATTTATATTTTTAAAATATAAATTTTGTTCGTCGGAATAAAAACATTTTTTCGTTTTCACCTCAGTTCTACGCCACTGTCCGGCATAAAATCCAACATGGCCGAAATGGGCCCTTCTTCACGTCACAGAAGAGTTTTTCAATATGGCGGATGTCATAACCCCTTTAAGATTAATAAACTCGGCGGCCCACTATGAAATTAACTGTCATGAGAGGCAACCTCGATCCTGCGCAGCAACAAAATTCCCCAAAATATTGTAATGTGATGCTTACCTACAGACAGTTTGTAGGTAGGCAACACATTATCTCTTGACAGAGCCGTGGTCCCGTTTTCGTGTGCGACGGTGAGGTGTTTATGAAACCATACCCTCGGTTTGGATAGTTGTCTCTTCAACCCTTCCAAGCGATTGTTTTGCCTTGTGTGATTTTATTTTGTGGTTGCAGAAGTTTTGTGGATTGATAAAAATCTTGATATTTTAGTGATTATTGGTTTATTTAATTGTGACTATAGTTTCGTGTTTATTGTTTGCTACTCACAATATCGTAACAAAATGCCTGAAAGGTATATGGTTTTTGTGTTGCAAATCCAAGGGTAACATACCCGGAATACTCCTCATTAGGAAAACAAGCGCAGGTCAATTCAGAAATCACTTTCACAAGACCACAAACTAATCTTGAATAGGGGCTTCAAAAATCTTGTTCAGTTAAATGCTCCAAGACTCAGTCATGTTCGGTGTCGCAAAAAGATGTTAATTAATCATTTTGACGTTACTTTTAAGGACAACCTTAACTGACACAAACACATTACATCCATAGTCTCAGCTGCTTTAAAAAAGCTTGGATTCCTCTTTTGAGCCAGTAAGTATTTCTATCCGCTTATACATGTTACATTTTTATAGGTATTTTCACCATTTCTGCTCCGAGGAGTTGGCAAGTATAATTTCTCTGACACCTTTCAACAGAGCAACACGTAGTGCCACTTTTATGCATCCTTTTACAGTCCAACTTAAAAAACCCCGAACTTTTCACTTCTTTGTTCCATCATCCCCAGAGTGTCTAGACTGGAATCTGCTATCCGCAGAAGTTTTCCCTTCTTCAAATATTTAGGTCTGGTGTAGATAAACTCCCCCTTACCACATTTAACGGTACATTAATATTGAAGCTTTAGCCTTGCTGGACTGTCTGACGAAATAAAAAAAAAATATGTAAAACATTCTATACTTCTTGTTAAATTTATTTATGTTATCTGCATGAGGTAACACTTTTTTATTGTACGTTTATACAAATTATAAATTTATAAAACACAAACAACCAGTTCAAATTATGGTAAGTTTTTTTTTCTTGACCCTTGCCGATTTCGATGATTTTTTGCATACAGAGGCGCTGATTGAAATCTAAGTGTTTTTCTTCAACGTTTTATTTTTTAGATATCGATCCTTAAATATGAAAATTAGATTAAACTCATTTAAACTATTTTGCCCTTCTTTTATCACAGAATTCGTGATAATTACATGCAACTATTATACGTTTGAAATTTATTTTAAAAAATCGTGTTTTTAATTACTTTATTAAGATATTTGGTAAAAATACGAAACTCCCAAAAATATCAACTATTTAAATAGAAGGCTGAGAAGTGGTGTCATCAGTTCTTTCCATGTTAAATCTGATGATATAAAATTCAATAATACACAATAATTTTAAATATACTATTATAGTTTCGTATATTAACCAACAATTTGTGCAAAAAATAAAAAAAGAACAGTAAACGTATAGTTAGTCTGAATTTGACATTTGATGATGTCAACTTTATACATGGTAACAAAGAATTATCGAAGTCTGGACCTGACCTACGATTCATTGTGCAAACTCCGCGGGGGCGATTCCCCTATTCCCGCTGCCCTGCATGCCTGGACAATTTTGTTCTACAGCATTGGCCTGCCATACACTTTTAAACTTCCTTGGATTTTTGTCAAACAAAGTAATTGTAGTAGCTATAAACTTTCAACTATGTCGTTCACAATTACTCCATATCGTTCCTGTCTTCCCTCCAATTACCTTATACATTATCGGTTAAATAAGAACGACAAGGTTTTTTCCTTTCTTTAATATTTTAATTATAAAGTTTATTTTTAAGAATTTTGATTTAATTTTTTCGTTGAGGTAGATTAGTAACGTTAATGGTGGCATAAAAGTTTATTGTATTTTTGCTGTAAGTTAGATTCTCCTAATAATCCCACTTTCCCCTACTCTGCGCTTTAATCAGGCTTAAAGACTGGTTTAAAAATTAAATATTGGAGTGAAAAGAAGTACGTAATAAATATACTTATATCCGTAAAAATGTATTTTAGATCTAAAGGAAGTTTGCGTATTTCCATTGTCCAAATACTGAAAACTTCCTTCCATTATTTTTGCACTAAGAAGAAAAACTGATTTTGACTTATAACTATCGTTTATACGACAACTTGTGGTTTAATCAAACGACAAGATAATAGCACTTTTATTTTTCCAATACTTAACAAGTTATTAAAAGCTAGTGTGCAAGTAGCAGGTATCCTTTTTTAACATATTTTTAATGTTACACAGCATTTATGCCTTCTGTCTTCTGTCTATCCCCATCAGTAAAATTATAATATTTAATAAAAATAACCTTTCTAATACTTTAAATAAAACCGATACTAGATTATCTATTTTATAATAACTGAACCGCCATGTAACTAAAATTTATTTCTGTAAAAACAACCTAATACCACATATTTTTGCTCACATTTGAGTAAGCGCCTGTTGTTTTCTTAAATGGATTCCTGTTACCATTCCCACTTTTAAATCGCTAAGTTAAAAATAGTAAAATGTCAGTTTAATATTCTTTTTTATAAGGGATTAAAACATTATTTTTACAATATAACCATTAAAATATGGGCTTTCAATTTAGCTAAAACGTCCTTAGTGCTATATATTTTTCTGCGTGAAGGAATAGGAGTGGCCAGTTTTATTCTGTTAGAAATATTTTGTATCGTGCCCTAGTATATTTCAGAAAAAAACAAAATACATTTTTCTGGTGTTTTTTATATTAATACGAAGCATTTTATGTCCAGTTTTATGTATAAAAATAAAAATATGTGTACTACGACAGATTTTTTTCATGCCCGCCTGAATAAAACAATAAACATAAAGAACAAAATAAGGCATTTAATGTGTTATAGCCGCATATCCATTTATTTTTCTTGTAAAGGTCTTTTAAAAAATGTCCTTTATAACAACCGCCTTTCGTAGATTTATCAGCCTGATAAACTTTAAATCAGGTATAGGTCTACCAAGCAATTTCACTAGTACTTTGTCGGCGAGCAAAAGTCGGGAAAACTCACAGTTTAAAAAATTCTGTTCGGTATTTGCCATTCCTTCTATTATTTAAACACATGAAAGCAAGACATCAACGAATAAAACGATACCCCATGCAACGAATTAAATGCGGAGGCCGCAGGTCCGGGCGGACGGGACGGTCGAGGCGAAAATTATTTTCACCACGCAACATCGGTAAGGAATATATGGCGCAAATTTGAGCGACCTAGACTCGGTGTCGGGCAATTGGCAACGGGAAATTAGAGTTAAAGTTAAAGTCAAAATTAAGATTTGCATTATTTTTTTGGATTAATTGATTTAATTCATAATATCATTTTTGATTTATTGCTGGGCTATAGCCCTTTCGCCCTTTTGGCCGAGCCACCACTGGTATCGTGCCTTCTAACAATATATTTAAAACTTATAACTCACCGTTTTAGTGTTGGTGCGGTGAGTAATTCAGATGTTTTTTTATGATTTAGCTTAAGGAAAAAGTCATTTTTCTCTGATACAGAAAATGTATTACATATTTTTGCAACTAACATAAAATAAGGTTTAAACAAAAAGTTACTAGTAGCATGCAGAAATCATATCCCTAAGGTATATACAGGGTGTTTCTCAATAACATGCAATATTTAAGGGGGTGATTCTTGGACCCATTTTAAGAAAAAAACTTCATATGAATGTCCTAAACGTCTTATCTTTTGAGATACAGGGTGTTAAAATTTTTGGACATGATATAATGGATTTCTTTGTGCGTTAGAGGTAATTTTCTGTTACTATTCCGAAATGTCTGTAGATTACCTTAATTTCATAATTTCAACGTTTAAAAGTTATCTTATTAAATAAATTGTTGTTTAAAGTTACATAAATCGTTTTTTCTCACAATCGGTCCATTGAGATGCAAATAAGTGAATTTATTTTTTTTTTATGGGAAAACGGTGAGTCGTACGAAAAAAAGTCAAGTAACCAATTTTTTTTTAAATTAACCGAGGACTTTAAAAATAATTTTTATTTTAAGAAAAAGCAGTGGCGTACTATTTTTTCCTTCAAAAATATCTAGTCAGAGTAGAGTACGGACGCCACTGTTGGAAATAAAAAAATGTTTCTTAGGTCAAAAAATGCTCTTTAATGCATAAACACCGTACATCAATTTTCATAAAAATATTTTAAGTGGTATGAAAATGACAATAATTTTTTTTTGTTCTTAAAATTAACTCATATTTATATAAATGAAAATAGAAATTAATGGACAAGAATTTAAAATTTTTTAATCATAAAAATATTATTATTATAAAGTAATATTATTTTATAAAGTAGGAAAGACCGAAGCTCTTTAGCCACAAAAAGGTTGAATTTTTTCACGAGATAATATAGTCATTACAAAATATTCTTTGGGCTACTTACCAGACATGCAAGAAGGGATCCCTTGGAATTCAGGTCCTTGGTAATACAGGTTCAGGTCCTTGGTAACACACGAACAGAGTGAACAAAATCATTTCACCATTACGAACTCGCAGATCACTAAAGAAGAACTTCAAAATCCTTTTAAAATGGAAAAAATTATCACACACTATTTCGTTAACTAGTTCAAGATTTCAAGATTTCAAGATTTATTTATTTAGTTATAAATTTACAATATAAATATACATAATAGTACTTATTGTGCTACGTTAAATTGTTATTTAATTATGTAATAGCACCTAGATGCAGAGCATCTGTATGTGCTTCTACTTTACTTCCTAATAAGTTATAAATAAAAATTTAAATACTATCGGATACTAAGAATATATTTTTTTTACGTTATTGTCCTTAAATTAAAGCAGTCTTCTAAACAAAATCTGATTATTCCAAATAAATGCTTTCGACCTTTTTGAAAACAGCTTTGGCTTTACAACATTTTTCACGTCAGTTGGCAATAGGTTGTAGACTTTTGGACCCAAGAAATTAACTGAACGTCTATAAAATTCACTATTACATCTAGGAATTGTCAAAAGCTGATTCATGCGAATACGGGTGTGCTGACCATGCGTCACAACAGGCTGCACCCTGCGGTGCTTATGAATGTAACGACTAATTGAGTGGAAGAATAGAGTTCTTAAATTTACTACTTCTTCACTATATAGCATGTTTGTTGGATATAAATAATCTTTTTTATAAATTATCTTTAAGATTTTATTTTGAATTATTTGTAACGGTCTCAATGCGTTCTGATACATTGAACCCCATACTGTGATACCATATGCCAACAAAGATTCCACCAGACATCGATACAGTGTGATCAACATTTTTGCTGATAAAATATTTCTAAGGATATAGAACTTATAAGTCAGAGATCTAATTTTTTTAGTCAGATATTCAGCATGAACATTCCACTTCGGTAGCAGTCAATCATCACCCCAAGGTATTTAACATGAGTGACCTCTTTAATTATTTCGTTTGACCTATTTCTATTTGGTTAAAGAAGGGCGATTTAAATTAATTTTAGTAAAAGCTAAGTAATTCGTTTTTAACATTAGGGATAATTTGTGTATATTAAGCCATTTTTTAATTTTTATAAGTCCGTTTATTGCATTTATTCTAGCTTCTTCCCAAGAGGATCCACTAAAAACTATGGCCGTGTCATCCGCATATGACACAATTTTACCCTCAACCCCAATGTCCTTAATTGAATTTATATAGAGATTAAACAAAATGGGTCCGAGAACTGTCCCTTGCGGAACGCCTATATTTATTGTTTGTGGATCACTGATTGTATCGCGTACTTTTACCTGCTGCTGACGTCCAGTCAAGTAGCTCTCAAATATCTTCCACACAGTTCCCCTAACTCCATTACATTCGAGAACTTCGAGAAGTGTTTTATGGGGAACCGTGTCAAAAGCCTTCGCTAGGTCCAAGAACACCACCAGACATTTCTTACTGTCATTAATTATTTTTGTGGCTTCTCTTATCAAGCAACACATTGCGTCCTCGGTACTAAGACCCTCTGTAAACCCAAATTGATTTTCTGACATAATGTTATTTAAGTTGATGAAGTTTACTAGTCTAAGTTTTAAGGTCTTTTCAAAAAGTTTCGCAAAATTATTAATTAAACTTATTGGTCTGTAATTACTTATGATGTTATGTTTTCCAGCTTTGTATATAGGGGTAATGATTGATTGTTTAAGTGATGAAGGCACAACACCAGTCCTGTATATTAAATTAAATATATGCGTAAGGGGTTCAAGGAGATAAATATGAAATTCTTTTATAATATCTGCACTTATTTCGTCACAACCAGGGGCACTGTTCGATTTCAGACTGCTAATATGCTGGACGAGTTCATTTTGTGACACCGGTGAGAGAAACATTGATTTGTTTACTGATGTTAGCTCGAACTGCTCCAGAGTATGAGGAATTCGGCTGTTCATTTCAACTGCTAAATTAGAAAAATATGTATTACAGAAATTGGACATATCCAGATCATTCTTAAAAGTTTTATTTTCATTATCAACTATATTTAAGGACTTGCTAAATTTTTTTCCCTGATTTGTTGCCTCGGTTATCAATTTATAGATTTTTTTTGTATCATGTTTGTTTTGTTCAATTTTTGTTTTATAGTATTGATTTTTTGTGTTATCTATTATTTTTTTCAATGCATTACGATAAGTTTTATATTGAATGTTCTTTTCTTCAGTGAAATACCTTTGCAATTGTTTTTTTAACCTATCCCTCTTTTTAATCGATATAATTAAGCCTTGAGTTATCCATGGCTTTATTTTTTTAAACATTTTTTTAAACTTGACTGTTTTGCAGAGAGAATAGTAATTTTGAAATTTATCCAAAAATTTTTGATAAGCTAATTCTGATTCATTTATGTTTAAAATTTCATTCCAAGATTCATTCTTTAAAAGATTATGAAGTTTGTTTTTGTTGACTTTAATAATTTTTTTAGTGTTTTTGGGTACGTTATTGCCGTTGTGATTTGATATGTTTAATACTTTTGGGAAGTGGTCCGTAATATCATGAGTAATCACTTTGAAAAAAAGGACATACTTTCTATATTAAGGTTATTTTTTGAAAAAAAATATGATCTAAGCAAGTTTTGGATTGCTCTCTTGTGACACTATTGATATATGGCTGTAATCCATAGGAAACTAGAGTGGTGTAGTAAGTCCCCAAATCCTGATCCGAACTATTTAACAAATCAATGTTAAAACTTTCCCCCAATGATTTCAATATTTTTTGTTAAGTTGTTTTTAAGATAAAAATCAAGGTCATTAACGAAATCTTTTTTTTTAGGTTGCATGTGATCTATAAACAGCCGATATTCCGTAGCTAATATTGCCAATATCTATACTAATTTTACTTTTCATTAATTTTTGTAGATTTCCCAAAGTATGTGGACAATGGGATTCAAGCCTGTCCTTACCATAGTCAACACACCGTCATTTCTATTAATTGAACCATGGTTATAGTATGTTGTAAACCCTTGTATAAAAACTCTGAAAATGAATCAAGTCGAAAGCACCCCTTAGGACTATTACATCGCAGAAATACAATTCAAAGGATTCGAGAAAAAAAATACCAAATTGTTAAAGTTTTTTTACACTACGTATGTTAATATGAAAAACGTTAAGAATTTTTTTTTTTAATTTCAATTTTGTCACATAGGTCCACAGCACAGACAGTCTCCCCCGAAATATCAGGACTTATCTCATTCAAAAGTTCAACTTGACTAGACATCGCACTGTATGGGTTGTCCATAATTTATTTTGTTTCGCATAACTTGGATATGATACTTATAGGTGGGGCAATCAGTGTCGCTAGCCTCATGACTTAAGTTATATCCAGTCTTGTACTTCAGATTTGCCACTTCACAGTTCTTACATCTCTTTTCCCTTTCCGAGTTTGGACCAGCTGACATTCTCGACGCGGGTGCTCCATTCCACAGTAAAAAAACTGTTTTGTTTTCGCAGTTGGTGTTTTTATGATAAAAACCCCAACAATTATAACATTGAGGAGGATTTTGTTTTCATACACTTGGTAACGCTCCCACTCAATATAAACCCTTTTCTGTGACATAAGTTTGGCGAACAGAACTGCATCACATTCGGCATATAAGGTTTTTATTTTTTTTATTTTTTCCCTTTTATATGTTTTTCTAAATAATTCATTACCAAGGAAAAACAGTTTTGATTTTTAATTGATTGTTCAATTTCATTTATTGTCATGTCTTCTTTAAAAACCCCCCAATTTTGACTTGCGGATTTTTTAATTTGGTTTCTTCATTTTATAGTTGTCTTTGAGTGTTTCCCGCATATTTTTTTTTAACTTTTTGTATCAGTAATATCATTACATTTTATCATTATATCTCCATTTCTGATAGGTTTTTTTTTTTAACACTAATTTGAAGCTTAGATGGGTTAATACATGTTTTTACATCATGTTTCGTTTTGTCACTGCTTTGTTGTTTTTTTTGGGTTTTTTGATAACACTTGGTATGTTTTGAGTGAATTTTTCTTTACTGATTTTTCTACTGGATGTTACATCGGCATAGGTTGCGGTTTGTGCAGCGTGATTTGTGTTTGTGATGGTTTTTAAGGTATTTATTTCAGTTTTTAACTCAAGTATTTCGTTTTTTAGTAGCGAAATCAATTCATAAAGCTCACCGGATTTGCTCAAATTTTCCTTACAATAACAACATATCAGAGCTAAGCGCCTATTCTGCAACGGCATGCATTTTACTTCAGATGGAGATAAGTTAGCACATTTTTTGTGAACTTTAGATAAACAGACATCACATATATAAGAAGAATCACGCACGGGTTTTTTACAACTTGGACAATCCTCTTCATGATACTCAACATCATCAGAGTCCGTCTCTGCGCTATTTGTTGGCATTTTAATATTCTTTATTTACTTATACTTCATATTTTTAGCACTCAGTAAACAAAGTTTTTTATCAACAATAAGGATTAAAATTCGGTTTATCAATCTTTAGGAATTTAGAACTCCATTTTTTTGTCCATTTATTTATCAGTTTTTATTCTTTGTGTCCAACTATTTTTATTTTTACCGCTAATTACGCCGTATTTATTAAAATTTAATTTTATCACTGCAAAGAGCACTTTTTCCTTTTTAGGTCTACCGAAAATCACGATTTTATTCCAACTTTTTACCACTATTTTAAGAACTTTATTCTAAGCATTCCTAAACATGTGCACATTCGAAACACATTCATGCAACATACATAAAAGCATAAAAGTTAGTTAGAGTTTTTATCACATTCTTTTCCATAATAAAATATTCGCTAAATTTTCAAGATTTTTAAAGCAAAATTAAAAAATAAAAATCTTTACCTTACATTTTTGAATATGTTTTATATCTTAAAAACTCTAATAGACTTGTTTTTAGGTGAAATGCATCTTCGTTAGGGTCGCAATTGATGTTGTGCACTCTGTTAGTGTTCATATCTTGGAACCCTGACCGAAGTGTTTTTTTTTTGCATGTCTGATTAGTAGCTCAAAGAATATTTTCTACTAAGTAAATCCGCACAACAATACAAAACATATCTAGATAATGCGTGTTTACTATCGAAGCTAAGGAAGCGCCGCTTTCTCTAAAAACATTATGAGGCACATTTTTCATTACTTCTTCTTAATAAGCAAAAATCTCCGTAAACACGTTTTAATCTTACACAAAATTTAATGACCCATATTTTACCCAAAATTTAACCTCCATGTGTAATTTAAACATTTACAGCTTCTCAACTTATCAATTTGTCCAGGTCAATACACTCTACTCAGATAATGTTTTCATAAGTAAACATTAAAATTTTAAGTAAAATAGTTGTTTGCTTATGACATTAACATAACTTTAAAAGTATATATCAATAAATAATTTGTTATGGAGATAAAAAATAAGAATTTTGTTTATTGAACCAATTAATAAAGGTCCTGAAAGTAGACAAATTTTAATTTTCATCGCTCTGAACCAGTGTCAAATTATATAAAAGTGAAATATGGGACCCTCACCCAATATATACCAGATGCTATTGGCCTCGCGGTGAACACTGTGGTAAAAAATCCTTTGAAATTTACGAAAAAAAAAGATTTTTTGGGTGCCCCCAGGTAAAAATCAGGCTTTCAAAAGCAAATTCCTTTTTTTTTGTAAACTTAATAAAATTTTATCGTTAATCCCAAATTTCTTAAAAATATCTGCATTTTTCTTAAAATTAAAGGCATCTAAAAAATTTGCAAAAGAAAATTGTTGAATAAAGAAATTTCAACTGGCTATGGTTTTTAGAAAAACATAGATAATTTTGCAAAATCTAGGATTTGACGACAAAATACGATCAAATTTACGAAAAAATTATAAATAAAGTGAATCCTCTCACTTTGAAATTTAGATTTTTCCCTAGAGATATCCAAAAAAATCAATTTTTTTACAAATTACAAAAGGGAAATTTTTTTACCAAAGTGTTTCTTTTAAGGCCAATAGCATATGTTATGTTTTGGTGTTGGTCCCATGTCTCCTCTTTTTAGAAATTAAAAGTATGAAAATTTAGACTGGTCATTGCCTGAACACGCCTATTTTATTGTTTGTGGATCACGTTGACCCGGTACTTTTACCTGCTGCTGACGTCCAGTCAAGTAGCTCTCAAATATCTTCCACACAGTTCCCCTAACTCCATTACATTCGAGAACTTCGAGAAGTTTTTTGGGGAACCGTGAAAAAACCTTTTTGCTGGGCCCCAAGAACACCCCAGACATTTCTTACGTCTTTAAATTTTTTTTTGTGGCTTTTTTATCAAAACACATTGCGTCCCGTACTAAGACCCTCTGTAAACCCAAATTGATTTTCTGACATAATGTTATTTAAGTTGATGAAGTTTACTAGTCAAGTTTTAAGGTCTTTTAAAATTTTTCCAAAATTATTAATTAAACTTATTGGTCTGAATTACTTATGATGTTATGTTTTCCAGCTTTGTATATAGGGGTAATGATTGATTGTTTAAGTGATGAAGGCACAACACCAGTCCTGTATATTAAATTAAATATATGCGTAAGGGGTTCAAGGAGATAAATATGAAATTTTTTTATAATATCTACTTATTTCGTCACAACCAGGGGCACGTTCGATTTCAGACTGAAAATATGCGGAGAGTTCATTTTGTGACACCGGTGAGAGAAACATTGATTTGTTTACTGATGTTAGCTCGAACTCCCCCAGAGTAGGGGGAATTTCGGCTGTTTTTTTCAACTGCAAATTAAAAAAATATGAACAGAAATTAATATCCAGATCTTCTTAAAAGTTTTATTTTCATTATCAACTATATTTAAGGACTTGCAAAATTTTTTTTTCCGATTTGTTGCCTCGGTTATCAATTTATGATTTTTTTTGTATCATGTTTGTTTTGTTCAATTTTTTTTTTATAGTAGATTTTTTGTTATCTATTATTTTTTAATGCATTAGATAAGTTTTATATTGAATGTTCTTTTCTTCAGTGAAATCCCTTTTGCAATTTTTTTTTTAACCATCCCTCTTTTTAACGATATAATTAAGCCTTGAGTTATCCATGGCTTTTTTTTTTTAAAATTTTTTTTAAATTGACTGTTTTGCAGAGAAAAGTAATTTTGAAATTTATCCAAAAATTTTTGATAAGCTAATTCTGATTCATTTATGTTTAAAATTTCATTCCAAGATTCATTCTTTAAAAATTAGAAGTTTGTTTTTGTTGACTTTAATAATTTTTTTAGTGTTTTTGGGTACGTTATTGCCGTTGTGATTTGATATGTTTTACTGTTGGAATGGTCCGTAATATCATGAGTAATCACATATGAAGAAAAGGCATACTTTTATATTAAGGTTGTTTTGACAAAAATATGATCTAAGAAAGTTTTGGTTGCCTTGTGACACTATTGATATATGGCTGTAATCCATGGAAACTAGAGTGGTGTAGTAAGTCACAAATCCTGATCCGAACTATTTAACAAATCAATGTTAAAATCTCCCACAAATTTCAATATTTTTTTTTTGTTGTTTTTAAGAAAAAAGTCAAGGTCTTTCAAAATTTTTTTTAGGTTATGTGATCAAAACGGGATATTCCTAGCAAATTGCCAAATTATACAATTTTACTTACATTAATTTTTGTAGATTTCAACTATGTGTTGTTACAATGGGATTCAAGCCTGTCCTTACCATAGTCAACACACCGTCATTTTTTTAAATTGAACCATTTATAGTATGTTGTAAACCCTTGTATAAAAACTCTGAAAATGAATCAAGTCAAAAGCACACTTGGGACATTAATCGCAGAAATACAATTCAAAGGTTCGAGAAAAAATACCAAATTGTTAAATTTTTCCCACACTACGTATGTTAATATGAAAAAAGTTAAAATTTTTTTTTTAATTTAATTTTTCACATAGGTCCACAGCAAGAAGCTCCCCAGAAATATCGGACTTATCTCATTTAAAAAATTTAACTTGACTAGACATCGCACTGTATGGGTTGTCCATAATTTATTTTGTTTCGATAACTTGGATATGATACTTATAGGTGGGGCAATCAGTGTCGCTAGCCTCTGACTTAAGTTTATCCAGTCTTGTACTTCAGATTTGCCACTTCACAGTTCTTACATTTTTTCCTTGCCGAGTTTGGACCAGCTGACATTCTCGACCCGGGGGCTCCATTCCACAGTAAGAACAAACTGTTTTTTTTCGCAGTTGGTGTTTTTTGATAAAATCCCCAAAAATTATAACATTGAGGGGATTTTGTTTTCATACCGGTAACGCTCCCTCAATATAAACCCCCTCTGTGACATAAGTTTGGCGAACAGAACTGCATCACATTCCTAAAGGTTTTGTATTTTTTTTATTTTTTATATATGTTTTCTAAATAACATTACCAAAAGGAAAAAAAAATTTTGATTTTTAATTGATTGTTCAATTTTATTTATTGTCATGTCTTCTTTAAACCCCACAATTTTGACTTGCGGATTTTTTTTAATTTGGTTTCTTCTATTTTATAGTTGTCTTTGAGTGTTTCCTCTATTTTTTTAATTTTGTGTTCAGTAATATCATTACATTTTATCATTATATTCCATTTTGATAGTATGTATTTTTTTTTAAACTAATTTTAAGCTTAGATGGGTTAATACATGTTTTTCATCATGTTTCGTTTTGTCACTGTTTGTTGTTTTTGGTTTTTGATAACACTTGGTATGTTTTGAGTGAATTTTTTTTTCGGGGTTTTTTTACTGGATGTTCATCGGCATAGGTTGCGGTTTGTGCAGCGTGATTTGTGGTGATGGTTTTTAAGGATTTATTTCAGTTTTTAACTCAATATTTCGTTTTTAGTAGCGAAATCAATTCATAAAGCCACCGGTTTGCTCAAATTTTCCTTACAATAACAAATATCAGAGCTAAGCGCCTATTCTGCAACGGCATGCATTTTTTTTTTAGATGGAGATAAGTTAGCAATTTTTTTTTAATTTGAAAAAAGACATCACATATATAAGAAGAATCACCAGGGGTTTTTAAAATTGGACAATCCTCTTCATGATACTCAACATCATCAGAGTCCGTCTCTCCCCATTTGTTGGCTTTTAATTTTTTATTTATTTTTACTTCATATTTTTAGCACTCAGTAAACAAAGTTTTTTTTCAACAATAAGGTTAAAAAATTCGGTTTATCAATCTTTAGGAATTTAGAACTCCATTTTTTTGTCCATTTATTTATCAGTTTTTATTCTTTGTGTCCAACTATTTTTATTTTTACCGCTAATTAGCGTATTTATTAAAATTTAATTTTATCACTGCGAGCACTTTTTCCTTTTAGGTCTACCGAAAATCACGATTTTATTCAATTTTTTACCACTATTTTAAGAACTTTATTCTAACTTCCTAAACAGTGCACATTCGAAACACATTCATGCAACATACATAAAAGCAAAAAAAGTTAGTTAATTTTTATCACATTCTTTTCCATAATAAAATATTCGCTAAATTTTCAAGATTTTTAAAGCAAAATTAAAAAATAAAATCTTTACCTTACTTTTTTGAATATGTTTTTATCTTAAAAACTCTAATAGACTTGTTTTTAGGTGAAATGCATCTTCGTTAGGGTCCAATTGATGTTGTTCTGTTAGTGTTCATATCTTGGAACCCTGACCGAAGTGTTTTTTTTTGCATGTCTGATTAGTAGCTCAAAGAATATTTTCTACTAATAAATCCGCACAACAATACAAAACATATCTAGATAATGCGTGTTTACTATCGAAGCTAAGGAAGCGCCGCTTTCTCTAAAAACATTATGAGGCACATTTTTCATTACTTCTTCTTAATAAGCAAAAATCTCCAAACACGTTTTAATCTTACACAAAATTTAATGACCCATATTTTCCCCAAAAATTTAACCTCCATGTGTAATTTAAACATTTACAGCTTCTCAACTTATCAATTTGTCCAGGTAATACACTCTACTCAGATAATGTTTTCATAAGTAAACATTAAAATTTTAAGTAAAATAGTTGTTTGCTTATGACATTAACATAACTTTAAAAGTATATATCAATAAATAATTTGTTATGGAGATAAAAAATAAGAATTTTGTTTATTGGAACCAATTAATAAAGGTCCTGAAAGTAGACAAATTTTTAATTTTCATCGCTCTGAACCAGTGTCAAATTATATAAAAAGTGAAATATGGGACCCTCACCCAATATATACCAGATGCTATTGGCCTCAAGTGGAACACTGTGGTAAAAAATCCTTTTGAAATTTACGAAAAAAAAAAGATTTTTGGGTGCCCCCAGGGTAAAAATCAGGCTTTCAAAAGCAAATTCCTTTTTTTGTAAACTTAATAAAATTTTATCGTTAAATCCCAAATTTCTTAAAAATATCTGCATTTTTCTTAAAATTAAAGGCATCTAAAAAATTTGCAAAAGAAAATTGTTGAATAAAGAAATTTCAACTGGCTATGGTTTTTAGAAAAACATAGATAATTTTCAAAATCTAGATTTGACGACAAAATACGATCAAATTTACGAAAAAATTATAAATAAAGTGAATCCTCTCACTTTGAAATTTAGATTTTTCCCTAGAGATATCCAAAAAAATCAATTTTTTTACAAATTACAAAAGGAAATTTTTTTTACCAAAGTGTTTCTTTTAAGGCCAATAGCATATGTTATGTTTTGGTGTTGGTCCCATGTCTCCTCTTTTTAGAAATTAAAAGTATGAAAATTTAGACTCGTCACTGCTCTGAACACTATAAGAAAACTTACTTAAGCTTAATATATTGTAATAGTTTTTTATTTAAACTAAATTAGGTAATAGCCGGGTTTAATGTAAGCTTATTACATCTGTATCTTAAAGGCTAATACAATAGTGTAGTTAGGGTTTTATTAATCTTTATGCACACACACAAAATAGTTTTGTGATTAAGGACCTTAAAATTTAATACTTCTAGTTAAAAATTCTATACAACACGCCGCTTATAGCTTGTCTGCTGGTTCTAAAGCTACGGAAAATATTTTAGGAATGCAGACAAAATATAATGAAGGTTGTCAAATTCATTTATTAAATTTCATCGGTTTAATATAAATTATTACCTGTAGCTACTGTAACTCCTTATTTTAATAAAACTTGTTTAAGATTTAAAATAATATTATTTAAAATAATTTTAAGTTAATATATTGTTATTTAATTAATATATTATTAATTATATCTATTTAATTTTGGCATCGGTTAAATGATAATATTATTTAAACTAAGAAATATGGCAACAGGTCAAAAGAACTTCCCTTCTTATGAATATTGCTCTTGCATCTTTTTTAACTGACACTCCGGGAAAAGCGAAAAGTATAATCATTTTGTTGAATTTTGACACGCCCCCGAGGACTTGTTATAACCAGTGTCGCAGATTAGAAAACCTGGCCGATTATTGTTGATTGAATTGACGAATTTGATTTTGGCATTATAGGACGTACTTTTAGGGTCGCCATCCGTCCGGGTTTCCCCGGATTTGTCCTAATTTAGAGGGCATCCGAGGTGCGTCCGACCGGGGCCTCATTTGTAGTCCGGGTTAAAAAATTTTAAGTCTTGGGCCGCCCGCAACACACGCACTGCGCCCGCACGCCGCGTTCAAATTTAATTTTATTTTGTTAGGTTTAATATTTTAATAAGGTTTTGTTTTTATAACAGCGTATATCAATAATTTGTGTTTTATTTTAAGAATAAAAACTGTAATAAGATTCTGTTTTGTTAGATGACTAAATTTAATTTTAAGGTCTGAGAATAAGTAAAAAAGTGATTTATGCCTTTTTTAACTTTTTTTTCTTACACTGACTATGTTAAAAAAAACCTGTTGACATGTCCGGTTTCTGGGCTCTAAAATCCTGGGTTTTCACGCGTCTTTTCCTAGTTGCCAAATTTTAGAGATGGCAACTTTACGCACTATTAACAAGTTTTATATAGGGTTAAAACAGGTATGTAAATATAATTATGTACTTAAAACATATGAACGGGTACCAGATGTTTACGCCATCTGCCGACCCAAGGGGAAAGCATACTCCTCTTAGCCTACGGTGTCACTGACTTGCTTACTAATACTAGGATTTTTATAGATATTCATCTTCGACTAGCTTGTCTGATAAGATCTGATATAGTTCGAAACTGGTCACAAGATTTCGTTGAGTGAAATCTCTACAAAGTTAGTTTGTAAATAAACTACACTATCTTATGCACTTATTAAAATTAGGCATTTTTGTTCTAATAATGTACTATAATATAAAAAAAGAACCTTTTTTAATTTTTTTTAAAAATATTTTAAAAAAAATTAATCACTTTTTAAAGGTTCTCACAAAAAAGAAATTTTAAAAAGGGCCAATCCCAAGTCATGGTTTTCCCATACAAAAAAGACGTTTTTTTTTTTTCGAAACATTTAAAACCCAATGGGTTTTATTTTTGCAAATAAAAAATAAAAAAACTTTGGGGTTTAAAAACCTAATATATTACATTGGAGATATAAGTATATGCAAGAACTATACAGGGTGCCACAATTCAGTGCATCATGGGGATCTGGGAAACCCCCAAGAGTACAATTTTGGTTAAATTATGGAAAAAGGGTGCGCATTTAGGTCCCTAACAACATACCTTTTAAAAATTTTAAAATTTCCGAATTCCCGGAAATTTTTCCCGGGAAAAAAACCGAAATTTCTAATTTCGTTTTTAATTTTTCCTTCGTTATTTAAAGAGATATGGAAGAACAAAAGACATTTTCCCCTTTGGCCCCCTTCTTAACTCTACAAAAAAAGCGTTAAGAGATTTTCCGTACGATGTTTTTTTTTTGTTAAACCATCATCAACTTTTTTTTTTTTTAAAACGGACCGGGGTTTTTTAAATTTTAAATTTTTTTTGGGCCCCCTTTTTACCCCCAAATTCAAAAAGTATAACACTTAATATTTATTAACAAAAATGGAACGCCCCTATAAAAAGATTTTTGTTCCTTGTCTAACTCATTCCCTTTAAAAAGGAAAAATGTTTTTTTTAACAGAAAAATATTAAATGTTATACATTTGTAATTAATTATAACTTTTAAAAAAAAAGCAATAAACAATTAAGCACCGTATTTAAAAAAAAATTTTATGATTTTAAACTAAAACAAAAGGAGGGAAAAACTCTTAACCCTGTTTTTAGAGCTTAAAAAGTGGGCCTAAAAAAAATGTCTTTTTTTTCCATATTTTTAAATAACGTCGAAAAATAAAAAGAAATCGGCAAATTTCTTTTTTGATATTTGGGTATCGGGAATTTTTCCTTTAATAAGGGATTTTAGGCACCTAAAGGCCAACTGCCATAATTTCACTCCTATCTCTTACGGTTTTTGGGGTCCCCATTTTATGCACTCAACTTAAAACCCCTTTTAAATATTTTTAAAAGGGTAATCCCCATCTATGAACGATGCGAAAATTTTTGTGGGGTTGGCATCACAGAGATCCCCTTCACAACACCGGAAAAGGGGGAAAAGAACGAACCGCCTTCTGGGACGTCAAAATTTTTGTCACAAGCCGACTCCATGTCATAGTGGTCGATGACGTGTAAAAAAAAATTGAAAGGGCTTTTTTTTTTTTTTTTTATTGTTGTGCATTGTTGGAATTTGGGAGTTTTTTCAGAAAAAATATTTTTTTGCAGTGTTCTTCCTAACGGTGTTTTAATTGCTTATTTTTACTAAAAAAACTGATATTTTCAGATTTAAAATATTTATAGCACGCCATGGTTTGCATTCCTGAAAAGGGTTTCCCCTTTCCCCTTTGTATACCCCCCCTTCCAAAAGACCAAAAACCTATATATCCTTTTTTTTTGCATCCTTGCCTTTTTTTAACTTATTTTTCTTTTCCCTTTTCCAAACTTCAATGGCAAAGAAAAAGTTTGTCAAAAAATACTATATCCAATAGCAACATTCCAATGTCCAGGATAACTGTTGTCAAAAAGGTCAACCCATGCTTTAGCTCTTAAATATTCATCATCATAAAGGGAAAAAGCTTTTCTTAAAGACTCAATAGCATGAAGAGTATAAACGATATTTGGCACTCGGGTAAGATTTGTTGCTTGAATCTAAAAAATAGTAAATTAAACAAAATAGAAGATTTTATGATCAGGAGTTAAAATTTCTTTATTAGCTATATCCATATATTTTTCAACGATTTTATCTTTTGTTACTGGTGATTTTTAATCTTTTTAGGTAGGTTTCAAGTGAGTGAGTGACTAAAATTATTAATCTGTGAAAAAAAACTAACTAGGGGTCTGTTTGTCGGGACAAAAATACGTTTAAAGTTGCCCAGTTTACAGAGAAATGCCTCTTTATATTTGAACCACTTCACACCTTTCAAAAATTTTGGGCAAATTCAGGGGTCTTTCTTGTAAATCCAGGAAGTGCCTCGTGAGAATTAAAAGCATCCGGATCATTATACCGATATTTTTGAGGTTTTTTAAATATATAAGAAAAATTCACATGAAAATTAAAAGCATCGGACTCTTCTCCAAGACTGAATAAAAATTATTATATCGATATTTTTTGGGGTTTTTCTTATATTTGGACCTCTTTACATCTTTAAAATATTCTGAGCAAAATTCAGGAGGCTTTCTTAGGTCACTAGAAAAATTTCCGTAAAATTTATTTGTAAACTTGAAATTAGGGGGAAGTTGCAGGGATGGCCTGTTGGGTCAACCGTTTTATTAATTATTTTTTTGCTTAAACCGTACCGATTAATGTTAAATTTAAAGTTAAATAAAATTTTAAACACAGTACATATCTGCACAAAATTTATTTAGCCTGATTTTTTTTAGTGTTACTACTATTTATATTACTTTTTGGACTAACTCAACTAACCAAAAAGTTATTTTATTTATCATAATATAAACATAATATCAACACAAATGCACTTTGTAAAGCATCTTCGCCCCCCAGAAAATTTGCCGCCCAGGGCATTAGCCCCGAATGCCCCTAATGTAAATCCGCTACTGCTTCTGCTAATGAACTTTTATATATGTATATACAGGGTATTCCAGAAGTAATGGGACAAAGAGCAACAGCAGATTCCTTAGGTCAAAATAATGTAAATAACGTAAACTTGCCATATCCCAAAGTTGATGATAACTGAGATACAGGGTGTCAAACTTTTAATTTTGTTTTTTTTTTTTTCGAATAATTTTTAACAAACACATTTGGGGAAAAATTGAATTTGGGGGTTTTTGGGAGAAATTCAAATTTACCTTTTTTTTTTGATAGTAGCGGGGGGGGGCGCCAGCTACGGCCCCCCCCACTTGTTTTAGATAGCAAAATTTTTTTTAAGTTTATATAACCAGTTTAAAAAAAAGAATTACTATAATTTCCTCTGCGTTAAAAACATATACTTCATTTGGTCTCTAGGAAAAACTGTTTTCGAGATAAATACGTTTTAAAAACCCCCAATTTTCTATGGAAAATGGTTTTTTCCAATTGATTTAAAATTTTTGCAAAGAATAGTCTTCAATATTGACGTTCCACGGACAAAAACCCAAAAAAACCGTTAACCCCCCAAAATCGCCTTAAATGTCACGGGGGTTTGGGACTTTGGGGGTGTTTTTGGGGGGTTTGGGGGTTTTGGGTTTTTTGCCCGTGGAGATTTTGTCAGCTTTTGATAACTATTACTTTGCAAAGTTTGAAAACAACTGGCCGAAAACCATTTTCCATAGAAAAAGGGGGGTCCTTTAAATGCATTTATCTCCCTTTAAAAAACCCCCAAAACCCCCCAATTTTGTACATATTTTATTTCTAAAAATTATTAAAAACAAAAAAAATTAAACTTTTAAAATTTTTTATCTTGTTATTATCAACGAAATAAGGAATTTATTAATTGCATTATTTACCAAGAATCTGTTTTTGTTTTTTGGTTTTCGGGCCCGAATTAAAAGGGACAAATTATCCATTTTAAAGTGTGTTAATAAGGGTATTTCGCATAATGACGGTTATTTTTCTTTGGTAAATTTATTATAATATTGTTGCCAAGCCAACTAAATGAAATATGTATAACAAGATCTAACCAGAATTAACCATAAGGTGTCAGAGTTGTTTTTAATGAATTCTACTTTACAAAAAATTCTTACCAAAAGTGTTTAGCTTCCGTGTCTTTTGCTGATATACTGGGTGGCAAAGGAAACGCAAATCCTAAGTAACATATTACTAAAGGTAATACAAAGCACTGTTTTTTTAAAAACATTGTAATACTCTTTGAGCCAGATAAGTTAGTGTTAACGAGTATTAAATAAAAGAACAAATGTTTAGTTTGAAGGGTTTTTTTTTCATACCAAAATTTTTTTTTATTCCTTCATTTTTTATTTTTGGGGGATTGATTTCCTTTCAAAAAAATAAAATTACTTTTATAAAACGATATTTTTCAAATATTTTTGTTTACATATTACTTCAAAAGATTTAGCTGATAATTTAAAATACACTGTAAACTTTTCTTTAGTATCAATAGGCGCCTTACATAATATTTATTTTAAATCAAAACCGCCCACGGTAAATTATTTTCTTTGTATGTAACAATTACCTTTCTAAATATTTAGATTTAATTTTCCCAAAATTATTATTTAAAGTTCATGTCTGGCCCTTTAAATGTGACGTCAGACCAAAACGACTCGTAATTGGTCGTGACAACAAAAAGTATGGCCTATGCCCAAGTTGCCACATCTAAAGTGCTGCTCAATTCAACTGCAACTGGACATGTTTTTGTTAAATTTTAAATCGATATTACACTTAAAAAAAAAAAAAAAAAAAATACAGTTTTGTGGGCATTTTTTTTTTGAGAAAGCCATCTATTCAAATTAAAAAAAAATCTTTTTTTATTCTACAGGGTGTATAACAGTAGTCCTATTTTTTACAAAAACTTTGTCAAAAGCGGCGATCTACAGAGAAAATAATATTTGATTTATAATTATATATGGTGTTATTTAGTAGACCATTCCATGTAATACATTTTCTCAGATTTTTGATATCTGCTTCGTTTTTCAGGATATTGTTTAAAAAAAATAATTAATAGTGCATTTTTTGTATTTGACAGTTTATCGCGGCCGTTCATTTTTTCAGATGTTCATAAGTATTCTACTAAAAGTCAGATAAAATTTTATTTCGGAAACATTTAATACTCCATCAGTATCGCCGCAAAAGTCATTACATTTTATTCCGGTAAGTAATCACTTCCTAAAGGTGTCGTTAGCTCTACATATTCTGTATTTAAGATTTTAATTTTTCTTTGCGACTTTTAGAAAATATAAACATTTATTTTGAAACGTATTTTTAGTTTTTTTTAGTTATCGATGGCGTAGATATATTTTTTTGCAAAGGCTCTATTTTACTTGCCAAAGATTGCCATTGATACAGAGTGTTTCAAAAATCAGGACTTCCAAATTTGTATTTTTTACTGAAAAGCCAGTATACTTTCCAATATATATAAATAAAGCTTAGTTAACCGATTATAAAAATATAGGATTAGTTGGATTTGGACAAGGTATTTAATAGTGATTATTTTTATTGCAATATTTTTAATTACGTTTTAATGCCTTTTTAAATTTCACTTTAATCTTTCTTTTTTTGTACAATTTGGTTGGCTATTTGCTATCACCTGCTCGGCAAAAACAAATTGAAATTCATGAGTTTTGAAACAAACTGTATATTATATTTTGTTGTAAAGAGTTCTACAATATTAAAAATGTTAACGCCTGTTTGAAGGTAATCGATAAATGTAGTAAAATAACTTGCATTACAAATCATCCAGGCGAGGCAATAATTCTCTGGCAAGTAAAATAAAGTGTTTTGGGTACTTTAAAATAAAACGACGGAATGTAATTAGTAATAAAAATTTATTCTACAACGATAAATGAAAAAACGGTCCAACTAATCTCGACAAAAATCCCCGCGAAATATGCTTATTCCTTTAAAAAAGAATTCGGAGCAGGGAAAAAAAAGTTTTGCTTGGGTATGATAAATACAATAATCATGACATGTTGGTGACTAATAGAATTTTAAATTTTTAAAAATAATAATATACTAAATTGTCAGTTTTAAATAAAATAAAAAATTATATATAATTGTAAATATTTATAATAATAATAATTAATTATTGTATGAAATAATATTAATATGTATAACCAAATAATAAATAATTTATTGGAAATATAATAAGAATAATATGTATATAACATTATCCTATAAGCTATATAATAACACACTATCTCTATAACCGTAACATTCGGCCATCCTATTTTTTAATCGCCCTCGACCCCATTGTCCCTGAAAAGAAAAGTAATTTCAATTTTATATTTAGTTTTATGCTCAAAAAAAAAGAGCTTTGTTTGTACTTTTTGTACTGATATTTGAGTATCTTTTTTTTTTACGTTTTTATGCTCCCATTAGAGCTCCGCTTTTTTGTATTTTTTTAAGTTTTTATGCTCCTATTAGAGCTCTGCTTTTTTTAAGTTTTTATGCTCCTATTAGAGCTCTGTTTTTTTTTAAATTTTATGCTCCTATTAGAGCTCTGCTTTTTTTTTTAAGTTTTTATGCTCCTATTAGAGCTCTGCTTTTTTTTTAAGTTTTTATGCTCCTATTAGAGCTCTGCTTTTTTTAAGTTTTTATGCTCCTATTAAGCCTGTTTTTTTTTAAGTCTTTTGCTCCTTTAGGGCTCCTTTTTTTTTTAAGTTTATGCTCCTATTAGAGCTCTGTTTTTTAAGTTTTTATGCTCCTATTAGAGCTCTGCTTTTTTTTTTAAATTTTTTTTTGCTCCTTTAACTCTTTTTTTTTTTTGTTTTTGTTAAACCTTTTTTTAAAAGTTTTTAGCTCCTATTAGGTCTTTTTTTTTTTTAATTTTTATGCTCCTATTAGAGCTCTGCTTTTTTTTAAATTTTTATGCTCCTATTAGGCTCTGCTTTTTTTAGTTTTTATGCTCCTATTAGGCTCTGTTTTTTTAGTTTTTATTTCTATTAGAGCCTGCTTTTTTAAAAAGTTTTTATGCCCTATTAGAGCTCTTTTTTTAAATTTTATGCTCCTATTAGAGCTCTGTTTTTTTTTTTTAATTTTTTTTTTTAAATTTGCCTTCTAACAGATCTAAAAGTTCGTCTATCTGTTTATTGAACTATCCGAATCGGTTTTCCCAAACTCCAACCAGTATATATTTTTAGCTGATCCACCGGGACAGTTACTAAATACTTTTATACCCTTTCCTCCCTAAGAGAAATTGTGTATCTGTCATTCGTATGGACTTTACTAATTTTATATTGGGCCCCCAACTTAAGACCCGTTTTTTTTTAAACTTTTGTAGTTTCTGAACAGCCCAAAGTACAAGATCACCCACTTTTTAAGATTTTGCAGGTTTTTCTTTTAGAGTCAAAAATTATTTTCATTTTTAATGCCTGTTTATCCATATTTTCTTTTTTCAATCTGTGAATCTTGTGTTCTTTTTTTAATTGCAGTAGTACAGTGTAAATTAGGGGTGATTTAGTTGGAAACCCAAACATTAATTTTATTACTAGAATTTATGGGTTTTTAATTCCCCCCTACATCCGGTAAAACTAAACCAAACTTTCGTCAGATAACTTGTATTAATGGCAGTTGTTAACGTTAAGGTTATAACCTTTCTATTGACCATTTGATCTGGGTGAAGTTTACAGCGTTTAGAATGTGTTAAATTTTATATTCTTTTAGAAAAGTTTTTAAATTTTTACCAAAAGCCTTCCCCAGTCTGAAACAATTCTTTTTAGGCACAGAAAATAAAAATGAAAGGTCTTTTAAAAGTCTTATTGTTTCTCCATTTGAACTGTCTTTGATGTCTTGCAAATAAAATTTTTTGGAGTATGAGTCAACTACCATTAATACGGGGTGCAAAATGTTTACCATTTTTTTTTCTTTAATATAAAAAAAAAGTATCGGTATTCCTTTTGGGGAAATTTTTTTTGGAAAAAAAGGCTTTGGAAGTTTATTAAAATTTTTTACAGTTGTCAAAATGCCGCGTTGGTTAACAGAACCTCGCATTTTTTTTTCGAAAAATGTTTAATATAATTCCATTATAGCCGTTCAAAGGGGGTTTTTGACGTCAATTTAATGACCGACAGTGTCCGCAGGGAAGACCATTTGGGGTTTTGGTTCGTAAATGGAGGACAGGAGGTCCCCTTTTAAAAAAGTCAAGGGGGGGGCCAAAAAAGCCTGCAATGCCGAACGAAGACAGAGTTAGAAATGCAATTATCCTAGTCCCAAAAAAATGTTTTTTAAAAATGCTACTGTTTTTTAAAATTTTCTGAGCAAGTACACGAAGAATGTTAAAAAAAAAATTTTCACCCATACAAGGTCGCAACTGTTCAAAAAAAAAAAAAAAAATTTTTAAAAATCCACGCTATTTCTAGGCAAAGTTCTTCAAAAAATAATGAGAAAATTTATGAACCAGTTAGAAGAATGTATTGAAGAGGGTGGCGGTCATTTGCGGCCCCTATTCAAAGCATAATAAACTTCCCCCCTTCTTGTTTAAGAATACTTTCCTTTGTTTTTTTTTTAAATTAATAAA
>JAHBCN010010377.1:0-31980 GCA_019359885.1 Listronotus oregonensis | reverse complement strand
TTGCTGATGAACATAAATATGTTAAAAGTCCTTTTAATTTTGATTAAAACATTCTTCCAGAAGAAATGCAAAACAATCAAGGGGCTAAAAACAAGACTCGGTCAAACATGATTTTAAAAAAATTTTGGGGTGATTACTACATTTTGGATAAAATATCTTCCCATCTATCTTTTAATCGAAAGGCCGGGAAATTTTTTTAAAACCTTTTTTAAAACCTACTTATGAAAAAAAAGAATTTTTTTTTTTAAAGGGGAAATTAAAAAAAAAAAAAGGGAACCGGTTTGATGTTGTTAGTCCCCCTTTATATTTTAAAAAAGAAAAACCAAGGGGAATTTTCCCAAAAGTTGGAAATGAACCCATACTTGCATTAGATTAGATAATTTTTTAAATGTCTTTGTGTATAAATAAATCCCCTTTTTTTAAAAAAGGAATGTTTCTGTATAGTCGAGGAAGTGGGGGGGAAAAAAACCACTTCAAATTTTTTCAAAAGGGCCCCTTTGAAAAAATTTGGGGGAACCACTGCTGAAGATTGAAATTTTCTCCTACCACGAATGTAGGCAAGCTTTGGGGGGCTTACCCTATCGGCGTCGCGGGGGGGGGAAAAAAACTTCTCTTTTTATCTGAAGGAAGAGTTGGCATCGATGGCCCCCCTTTCCCCGGTGTCCTGATCATATTGAGTGCGTCGCTAGCGTGTTGCAAGTTTTTTTTCCCACGATCTGGCTGCACTGTACCAAATACACATTTTCTATTTAAAGTTTTTTAAAATCTTAAAGGGGGGCAGAAAAAATTTAGTGTATAGAGGGGGGGCACCCCGTATATTTTAAATAAAACCTACTTATGTTTATAAAAACCCCGACTAAATTTTATAGTGTGTTGTTCTTATAAAAACCAAAAAAATTTTTCTAAATTTCTTTTCTCTTAACTTACTGCATTTTTTGAAAGAGCTCTTAATTTTCTTCTATTTTGTCAATGTCTGAAAAGGGGGTCTCTTTTATATTAACATTGAAAAACCTTTTAAAATTTTTTGGTGTTTTATTTCCCCAGATACATTAACTAAAATCAACCCAAGTCAACCAATCTAACGTTTCTCTCTTAAAAAAAAACCCCTCAGGATCATAAAAATAATTTATAGTGGTGAATTTTTATTAAACCTAAAACAAAAAAAATTACTTATAACCAAAGGTGTCAAAAAAATTTAAAAACTTGAAGTAAAATTTTTTTTTTCAAGTTTTTTTTTATTAAAAAAATTTTTTTTTCAATTCTTTTTTTAGAAAGAATTGTCTTGGGTTTTAATTTTTTTCCAAAAATTTCTTTTTTTTGACCAAGTAAATTCTTAAGTATTTTTCTAAGTGTAAAAAAAAAAAAAAAAAATTAAATCGCCATTTTATTCACGTTAGATAATTCGCCCCAAAAGGTTAAAAGGTGGCCGTCCACTGGATGCGTAGTCACCCCTACTGGGGGTAATTTCCCCCATATGTCCGATTAATCCCTCAAAATGGAAAAGGCGTTAAAGGCGTCGTTTTCCCGACTTGGTCGGAAATCAACCGGGGACATCCCCAATTGCATTTTTCCCGTTTTTTGGTGGGATTTGTTTTGGCGAATTTAAACGACTTTTTTTAGTATTTTAAAAAAATTGGGCTAATATAAAAAATTTGGTTAAAATAATGGGGTGGTGAGAGGCGGGAAAAATTTTTTGGGGCTAAAAAATAAAAAATTACGCTAAAATGTCCCCAAAAGGAAAAATTTTAATATTTTTTTCTTTTTTTTTGTTAATTTTCACCTTAAGAATGAATTTTCAAAAATATATATATATCCTTTGGATCCTTTTTTAAAAAACCCCGGGACAAATGAAAAATTTTATACAAAAATTACAAAAAATAAAAACTAGTCGGTACTAATGGACGACCTCAGTCGTACGACCCCCTTTTAAAAATTGGGGGAATGGACTTGGGGTTTTTTAAAAATTATCAACAGTTTAAAAATTTCAAAACTCATTTTTCTTTTTATTTTTTATTTTACTAGGAAAAAATGTCAAAATCAAAATTTTTTTAAAACTTTTAAACCGTTTTAATTTTGCAATTTTTAAAAAATTAAAACCGGTTTAAAAAATTTTTAAAAAATTCGGGTTTTCCCGGGGCCCCCACAAAATTTTGGGGGGAAAATAAATGGCGTTCTTTTGTAAGGAAAACTTTGGGGGGTTGGGAAAAACATAAATATTTTTTTAAAAAAATTTATTATTATTAAAAAAAAAAATTAAAAAAATTTTTTTTTTTTTAAAACATTTTCTTTTTTTTTTATTTTTTTTAAAAGGGGAAATGGAACAATTTTTCTGTTCAATTTTAAATTTTTGTGGGGGCCCCCTTGGCCCGGGGATTTTTGAAACTTTTTTAAAACCCTTAATTTTGGCAAAACCCTAAAAAACACATGAAAAAAATTTCCCCAAACCCCATGGCTACTCAAAAAAGGGAAAAAGGGACCCCAATTTTAAAAAGGGGCTCTATTTCTTAAAACATTTTTTTTAAAAGAAAACACAAAACAATAAAAAAACAAATCTTTTTTTGAAACTTTGGGGCCCCAAAAAGGGGAAAAAAAAAAAAAAAAATGTTTTTTCCCCCATTTTTTTAAAAAAAACTTTTTCAAAAAAAAACCCAAAAAATTTAAATAAATACTTTTTTAAAAATTTTGGTTTATTTTTATTTTTTTTAAAAAACAAAGGGTTTTTTTAAATTTAAAATTTTTTTTTCACAATTATTATCTCCCACTTTCTTTTCTTCAAGTTTTTTAAAATTTTTTAAATTTTTTTTTTAATTGGAAAAAATTTTTTTTTTAATTATTATTAAAAATAAAAAAAGGTTTATGTTTTTTGGTTTAAAATGCAATATTTAACAAACATTTTTTTAGAAAAGGGGAAAAAAATGATGATTTATTAAAAGGGTAAAACTGCGAAAACATTGGATTAATCACTTTTTGGGGGGAGGTCATGGGTTAAAAAAATATAAAAAAAAAAATAATGCTTTGGGGATTGAATTTAAAAAAAAATGGGATCTCAGCCCAAAAAATTTTTCCAAAAAAAAAACCCCTTTTTTAAAAAACTCAATTTTCCCCTCACAATAACAATCTTACAGGTAGGGTAATCTTAAAATTTTAAAAACTTTTTTTTTGGGGGTAATCTTTTTTCTTGATGTTATTAAAATGCTAGTCAAAAAACCTTTTACTTCCGGGAAAATTTTATTTTTTCTTCCCGTTTTTGGTTTTTCCCTTTAAAATACTTTGTTTTATTTTAATAAAAAAACTTGAAAATACTTAAAATTTTTTAAAAAAATCATAAACTTGGTACTTGTACTTAAAAACTATTTGGGGTTTTTTTTGAAAAACCGGGCCCAAAAAACAAAAAGTAAGTATGTAATCAAAAAATTTTTTAAAATTTTTTTTGAAAAAAAATGTTTTATAGTGAAAATCTGTAAAAAGGGGAAAAAAAACCCCCAAAGGGTGTGCTGCCTCCCCCAATGAAAATAAAAAGGGCCCCCCAGGGGAAGAAAAGGGCATCTTTAGAAATGTTAAAATTATGCTATTATATTTACTAGTCCTAATAGATTTTGTAAGTAATTAAAAAGCTGTATTTTCAAAAAAAATTTTTAATTTTCATTCTTGAAAATTTTAATTTTTTAAAAAAAAAACCCCCAAAGCTTTTGAATCATTTTAAATTAAAAATTATTTTTTTTTTCAAATTTGGGCCCTTAAAATAGTTTTTTTTAACAGTAAATTTCTTGTTCTTTTAAAAAAAAAAAAAAAACTTTTTTATCCCTAAATCAATAAAATTTTTAAAGGGGTCCTAAAATTCCCCACGTTTATGAGCGGGGAATTTGGGGCCAACGAAAAATTAGGGGTGAAGGTACTTCATTAATAAAACTATAAATGAGACTGACTGTGGGGTCAAATTATTAATTTAAAAGCAAAAGTTTTTTGGAAAAAATACTCGAATGAAGGGGGAAAATCCTCCTTTAACATACATTTGTTTTTAAATTCTATCTATAAAAAGGGGTTTGACAAAGGGGAAATGTTTTTATGCTATTATTCCTTTTTTTATAAAATGATCTTTATATTTTCCCATTTTATTTTTAAAAAAACCTAATATTTTTAAAAGCCCCTTCGAACCGTATAAAATTGTCCTTAAAACAGATAAAATTACTTTTTAAAAATTCCATTAGGCTGAGAATTTAAGAGATTGATGCTTGTACATGAGATATTCCCCGGTTTCCCTTGGCCTAAAAAACGGGGTTGCAAAAAAGATATCATCGCACAATATAGGAATTCCCCGGGGTTTAAACCCCACCAAATCTAAAAAATATTGGCGGGTATTATACACAATCTGGTAAAAATTTAAAAAAAAAATTTTTTCCCAGAAATCCCCAAAAATAACTACAAAAGGGGGTTAATGAAAAAGGGGCTAAAGATAAAAAAAAAGAAAAAAGGGGAATTTAAAACCTTCTACCTCAAAAATTTTATTAAAAGGGAAAAAAAAGGTAACTTGTGTTTCTAATAAAGAACAAAATTTTTCAATTTTTTAAAAAGGTTTTTTTAAAAAATTTCAAATTTTTAAATTTTAATATTTTTAATTTAAATATGATTTAAATTTATTAAAAAAAGCCTTGGTTTCCTATACGGTTTTATTTTTTTTTTAAATACACATATATTATAGGCCCAAAAGGTTTTGCAAGCAAACCCTTTTTTTCCCAAAAAAAATTGGGGAACCCTTGGAAAATTATTAAAATTATAAACTAGGAATTTTTTTTAAACCCCAACCCCAAAAAAAAAATTTTTATTCCCCAATCAAATTTTAAAAAAATAAAAAAGAAAAAGGGTTTAAAAAAGGCTCTAAATGGGGTTTATTAGGTATCATACGATTGTTATTTTTGAAAAGTTTGGTTTTGAAAAATTATTAAAATTTTTTCCCCCACATTCCCCCTGGTTTAAATTCGGGATCTAAAAATTTTTGCAAATATTCCCCAAAATTTTCACCCCAATCTGTTTCCCCAAATGTATGAACGGGTGAGTTTAATTCGAAACCCCATAATTAAAAATTTTTTCCGGAAACCCCAGTTGATCAAATAAAAAAAAAAGCTCTTGGTTTTTTCCAGACGGGCCAAAAAAAAATAAAAAACAAAAAAATTTTTTTATTAATTAACTTCAATTTTTTCCCCAATATCCCAACCTTTTAAAAAATATAACCCCCTGGTGGTTTTTGGGTGTTTTTTTTTGGCACAAGGCATCATGCGGACAATCTCAAGCTTTAAAATTTTTTCCCCAAAGGAATTTAAAAGGGGTTTTTGGGAATCCCCAAAAAACAAAATTGTCCAGGCGTGAAGGGCGGCGGGAAGGGGGTTTTTCCCGGGGTTTCCCCTTTAATAAAAAATGGGTCAAAGAGATTCCCCATAATTCTTTTTTACTATCTATAAAGTTGACATCAAATGTCAAATTCAAGTTTTTAATGTTTTTTTTTAAAAAAATTGGGGGTTAAAATTAATCGACACTATCATAGAATTTTAAAAATTTTTATTGTGTAATTTTGGGTTTTTATATCATCGATAAAAATTGGGGAAAAAAAATTTTTTTCCCTTTTTTAATTTTAAAAGGAAATTTTTCAAACATTTATGATAGTTTCTTTATTCCCCAATTTTTTGTGATAAAGAAAAACAAGATAGTGTAAATGTTTTTTAATCTAATCCTTAGATTGTGGTTGTTCTTAAAAAGTGGCATTTTTATAACTTTTTTTAGGCATTATTTTTAATAACAAACTTTCATGAGACAGAATAACAGTGGTTAAAAATGTTTAGTAACCTTTGGGACCTAGGTACCCCTTGTAAAAAGTAAAAAAATTAAAAAATTTTTTTGTCTAAAAGTATCTAAAATTAAAATTGATAATGAAAATTGAAGAAATCAAAAATCTAATTTCTTTTTAAACAAATACAAAAAAAGAAAAAAATTTTTTAAAAATTAAAATTCTACTTCTTTTTTTCCCCAAATTTCGGGGGCCTTATATTTTTAAAATTTTTCCTGTCTGCCCAGTAATTAATAATTTTGATCCTTTAAAAGAATGTACTAAATTATTAAATGAAAAAAAAAGCCCCAAATGTAAACCTTATTTCTTTTTAATAATCCACAGAAATACATAAACTTTTTAAATCATCAAAAAAAATATTAAAATTGCCTTACTTTTCTCACTGCTATTTCCTTTAAATTTTTTTTTTTTCTATTATTCATAATTTATATTTATTATTTATTCGGTTACCTAACGTTACGTCTCCCCAAAAAACACCCCAAAAATTTAAAAAAAATACTTACCTAAATTAAAAATGCCGGGGGTGTTACCCCCGATTTGCAAGACAAAAATACAACCTCTAGTCATTTTTTTAAATATTATAAGTAATAAACAATAAACACAAAATTATTTTTACAATTTTTTAAACACTAATCACTAAAATAAAAAATTTTTTTCAAAAAAAAACTTCAGCAACCCCCAAAAAAAAAAAACACACAAAGCCAAACAATCGAAACTAAATGCCCAAAAAAAGTATAATGTTTTGCCCCAAATTCCCTGATTTATCAGTGTGTAAGTAAACAACACATTAAAGTTTTCCTTAAATTTTGTTTTCCAAAAAAGGGGGGGCCAACTCGGCAGGTTATTTTTTTTACTGGGATGGACATTTTTTTTTTTGGGGGGGGCCTAGCATTGGGCTTCCATACACCTTTAAACTTCCTTGGTGTTTCATCATTCTCAAATCATCCGATTTTGACCAAATTCGGTATACGGGGTTTTTGGGGGCTGATTACAAATTTGTGAAAATTTCGCAACGTTTGTTTTCGAGATATTCATCATCAAGGGGAATATATGTAGATAAGTTTAGTTTGTTTAATAAGAAAATGAACAACCTTATTTAATTTACCCCTTCTTTTACACAATTCTTGATTTTACATGTGGCACACAATATTTTATAAACACCTTAAAAACCTTGTTTTTTATTTATTTTACACCTTTTTTCCATTAAATTGGAACTTTCAAGTTCAAAAGCCCATATTTTTGCGAAATTCCTAGTGTATACAATGGTTTCCCAAGTTCCCTTGAAAGTGGAGGTTTGCATTTGGAAAAAATTAAAAAAAATAAAAACAAGTTTTTAAAAGTTGTTTTAAAATTTGTGTACCAATTTTAAAATTAGTCCTATCAAAAAGAAGGAGGAATAGGAAATAAGGTTAGTTTGATTTTCAACTTTGATGATGAATATCTCAAAAAAAAACTTACCGAAAAAAATCGCAGATTTAATCGGCCCCAAAAAACTTATATCAAATTTGGTCAAAATCGGAGGAAAACCAGAAAATTCCATCGTTTAATACAACAATCTATATTGTAGATGGTTTAAAAGCGTGCTTATTTTTTTCCAATATTACCACAATTTTCCAATATTTCTGAGACACCTTCGGAAATATTTCTTTATTCACAACACTTCGAATAGGTAACCCACAATGAAAATAAAACAATCAAACACTGCTTCTAAATTTGTATATTTGAATGAAATAAATAAGTAAAATTCGCAAAATTTAAAATTTTCCACAAATGTGCAGTTTAATTATAAAAATTCTCCTTTCCGTTTGATCCTGAAAAACTTTCAGAAGCGGAAAATGTCTCATTCTTTGTTTTTGGTCTGGTCTCCTCAGGTCCAATCTGTCAGTACTCCCCTTTCCAGACAGAGCTTCCTAGGGCTCCGTCGTTAATCGGGTCACTTTTATGTGGCGGAGCGAATTATCTTTTGGTCTTCAGGAGTAAAAACCGATTTCTTGCGCCTTTAGGTACACCTATAAGACAGCCTTGTTGTTGCCGTGTGAACAATTGTACAGGAAGAAGAAGGATTGGTATTTAACTTTTCTTTCTCACTTTAACGACTTCTTACAAGCTGTTTTCAAATTTATTGGGACTTTGCGTAGATTGTTAGATCCCGACTAACGTAACAATAGGCAGTAACGTTAGTTGAAGATTATACCCACAGATGACAGTAGTAATTTATAATTTCATGAGTCACGTGGATCGATGCCAAAAAAGTGACAAGTGTTTTTGTTTATTTTGAAATTATTTCCGTTACACACGCCCAAGAAAGATTAGCAGTTGCAATTCACAGCTGAAAATATAATAGTTCTACTTAATTATTAAAGGAAATGTCTAAAATTAGAATATTATTCTAAAGTTGTGGTTCATTAAATTCTTATTTATATTCGGGGATGTCCTATTTACTAACACCGTTTATAATTTTTGCATGATCTCAATGCGTTTTTAGTCACCGGTTAATCCTGCCTAAACCAGTATTAACCGGATTATAAAGGATTAAAGAGAAAAGAGATGTTACATTGTTTTAGATCCATCTACATTTAGAACAGTTTTGTCCAAGCCTGTGACTTTTTCAGTAATTAATTGTTTATTTTTAGACTGAATATGACTTCCACAAACATTCAGAGTGGTCTTATGGGTGAGAAAAATTCCAGTAGAGTTTTAAGACCACCTGGTGGTGGTCACACTGATATTTTTGGAGCTCCAGAACCACCAGTAAGAAAAGACATGGGCCGTAATGCTTCCTCCATTCTTGAAGGGACCAGCAGTAGTGCCAATGTGTCTAGCCCAGTGAAATCTAGCAAACCACCTCAGAAAAGTGCTCCTGTGACTGAATCAGCATCAGCAGCACCATCTAATCGTACTAAAGTTCCTCCAGGTGGTTTTTCCTCAGGACCTCTTTGGTAAAATGATTTATGAATTGATGTGTGTGCATTATTGTACTTAACATATTTATTAATTAGCTTTTGTATCAATATTTTCTAATTTTATAATCATGATTGTTCTTATATTTGGGTATTTTTCTTTCGTAATGTGCCTATCTAATCTAAATTAAGCATTGTCTCTTCTGACTAGTTTTGTATTTTATAAGTTTCATTACTGTAGTTTAGAATTACTTTAGTTTTTATCTATCATTTTTACACAAAATTTCATGTAAACCTGTTACATCAAGTTCCCCTTTTCACTTCAACTGTCATTACTTTTTCAGTTTAGGTACTGACATTACTAGAACTTATAAAGAAAACATTTTATTATGCAGGTTTGTGTCTAGGGCAACTACAAGGACTTCTGTGAGTTTTGTACATTAATAATGTATGTTGTAAACAACGTTTTTTAAAAATTTAATAAATTGTTTAGCTTTAAACCTTTTGAAGTTTTTATTTATTTGTTTTAATATTAGTTGCATAAAAAAAATATTATTTTTATGTACCTATCTATGTATGTATTTAATTTTACAGTAAAAGCCACCAAAGGTTACACATTGAGATATTAAGCCGGGATTTAGCACTTGACTGAAGGTCAGTGCTAAATCCGGTGTTTTTCTAAGTTTTAAAAGCAAT
This sequence comes from Listronotus oregonensis, assembly GCA_019359885.1. Classification (NCBI taxonomy): domain Eukaryota; kingdom Metazoa; phylum Arthropoda; class Insecta; order Coleoptera; family Curculionidae; genus Listronotus; species Listronotus oregonensis. The sequence goes on along the minus strand of JAHBCN010010377.1, from coordinate 22,545 downwards.
AGCATAGGAGATAAGGCATTTTGGCTAGGAATTTTTTTGTCCTGCATGGATTTACCTGAAATTTTCACAGAGGGTAGGGTATATCCCAAAGATCAAAGTTTATATCATGCCGAGGTGTGCTTTTATCCTGGGGGTGGAAATTTTTTATTACATTTTAACTACAGAAATCGATAAAGAAAGTAATTTTAAGTAAAAAATGTTCCATACATTTTTTTCGTAAATATTTTTCGAGTTATTCGCGATTGAAAGTAAAAGTTTTTCGACGAAAAAAACGACGTTTTTAACGGGGTTTCCACGAATAACTCTAAAAATATGCATTTTATCAAAAAAACTGAATAGAGCAAAATTGTAGCTTATAAAAAAACCAGAAAAAAATGTTATTTTATAATTTTTCTACAACCAATACAGACCGAGCTACGGCTTGTTAATGGTTAGCTTTTGTTCGTCAAATGTTAAATTTGAAATATTTAAAGTTAAATAGCGGGAAAAGTTTGCATTTTTCAAGGAAAACATATAGGGTCTTTTTTAAAGTATATAATAAGACCTTTCTTTTAAAAACAAAAAAAGAGTTTTTAGCATGAAAGTTGAGCAAGTTATAATAAAAATACGGTCAGTTTCTACTTTCTACGAAAAGATAATTAAAAACAACCCCCTAATTCCCCTCTTAATTAAATTAGATCTTTACCCTTCCGCGATTCTTTTTATATATGTATTATTAATACATTCTAGAAGTTTAACCAAATTTTAGAAAAATTGGAGCTTAAAAACAACTTTCCGCAATTTCGTAAAAATAGCCATTTCTTCAAAATAACTCCAACAATACTGGAGATATGAAAAAAATGCAAGGGTATCAAATTATAGCTTTTTTGATAAAGACTTTTCATTGTATATATTTTTCTGTACAATAAATATTTGGCCAGATATGGCCGTTTAAAGCCACTATTTACGAGCAAACACCACCTTATTTAAGCCCTTTAAACTCATCCCATTTTAAAACTAAGGGATTAAAAAGGATTTAATTTACATAGCCTTGTAGCTCTTAAATAACCCTACAAAATTATTATTAAACAAATTTTCTATCATTAAAACTAAAGGATTTATGTTTAAAAAACCAATCAACTTTTTTTTCGAAAAAGTCGAATAGCCCACTCAGAGCATAATATTCTATAAAACCCGTATACTTTATACTTTAACCGGTATAATTTTTTTATGCAATTCTACTTTCTTTTCCTATTTGTATCTATTATATTGGTTTATAAGAATTGCAATGTTGTGGTTTTTAAGGATTGAAAATTTGCAAATGAATGAAATTGGTAATATTTCAGGCAGTAATATTTTTAATTATTAAATCTGACAAGCTATTAATTTTTTGGGAATAAATCTTTTTTTTTTAATAAAGCTTTAAGGGCCGAAAAGTTGCAAAATGAAATTAGTACATATTTTAAGCAACAGCATTCTAAAATTAAATCACTATGGTAAATTATTAATTTTTTTAGGGTAAATATTTTTTTTTATTTAAGCTCTAACAAGGGCTGAAATATTTTAAAAGTGTATTCTAAAGCATAAAACACTCATTAATCAACTAATCCAAACCAAATTTTACCCGTCTTAAGGTTTAAAATGTTATTCCATAAGTTTTGACGATTAGTTTAAACAGCTAGCGGAGTGATTCCGTGAGTCTATCGTGTCGTTTTTTTTTGGCGTAGAACTAGGTCAAACCAGTTAGGTTCCTTTGAGTATGTCACCGAGCACATGAAATCGTATTTTACGACATTTTTTTGTGGTCTCGAACTTTTTAAATTAATAAAAAGTGTTTTTTTTTAATTTAAAAAACATATATTTTTTTTCGTTTCCACCGCCATAACTTTAAAACTATCAAAGATACCAAAAATTTTTTTGTGTCAAATTAAAGCTCACACTGTAGCGCTTTTAACCTTATAAACTATTTGGGCACAATTTGCACTTTCATTCCTTTAAAAATCAGATAAACTGAAAAATATATATTTTTTGTATTGAAATTTTCACCAATCGATAAACTTTTTTATTTTTGAAAATATTTTCATACATGCGCGAAGAAAATATAGCCAACTTATACCAAAAGTTTTTGAAAAAAAATTTTTCTTCTAGAGCGTATCGTTTGGCAACAGCGATTTTTTTTTAGACGTAAAAAAGTTTTATCGGGACCCAATAGCCCCCGCCTGCGGATAGCGTGGGTAGTAATACATTAGTAGTGGTGGTTGTCAAAATTTAAAGTGTGCTGTATGTATTTAGAATTTTAAAACAATGAAGCGAATTATTTGTAAGATAATTGTGTATGATGGGATACAAATCTGTTTTACAAAGACCTAGAATACAAGGGTTGTTATCATTACTATCAAGTGCTGAAAAAAGACAGAACAATCTAGCAAAAAGAATTCTGTCAAAAAAATGATATTTTAAATTGCGAAATTAAAATAAAATATCATAAAGACTGTCGTAAATCTTATAAAGATTCTCAAAACGATTATCATAATTGGCAATCAACAATATGCCTTCAAATTATTGTGACACTAAACTTAAAAATCCCATAGTTTCAATATTAGAAAATGTGTTTTTTGCCTAGTAAAAAAAAAAAAGAAAAGTTAAATACAAAATCTGTTTAAACAAGTAATTTAAATATTATTATGTACCTACATAGTATAGTTGGTACCTTTATATTAGTTTATATTTTGTACTGAAACAAAATACGAAGTTTAATTTTAAACCTTATAAATAATGTTTAGGGTATATATTTTTTTAATGGTACTGAATCTTTTTAGGTAGTAGAAAAGCTACCTATCAAAACAATAATAAAGCTGCCAGGAATAGAAATGACATTAATATGATATCTAAATTACGTGGCTATGAAGATTTATTTGCGTTCGATTGAGAAATATTATAAATTATGTTACAGTCACTACATCCGAAAGAAACTTAAAAAAAGCACAAAAATAGGGGAAAAGGTTTCCGATCCTGTCCTAAAATAGTTCGAAAATATCACCTCTTCTGCGAGTATTGGGAAAAGATGTTCAGATAGATCTTGTACTTTTAAGAAATGTCCAAAATTTAAACCCAAAAACTGCTGCCATAAACGTAGTGCAAGGCTTTATGTCAACCCCCCCAAAATTAATTTCCAAAAAAGTATTTGTGTGAAAAAGGCCAAAATGTTGTAAAGTGTAAATCTCGTTCCCCCAATAACATTATTAAATATTTTGAGGGGGAAATGGATTAATTTTTGAAAAAAACTAATAATAAAGCGTCTAAATAACCACTTACATATTACTTTTTTGGGTTTGGAAAGAAAATCCCCTTTTCAAAAGGGGATTTTAAATTTGCAATGTAAAATATACTTTAAGTATTATTATTTAAGGAAAAAAAAGGGGAGGGTTTTCACCAAGAAAAGCGCAATAAAAATTCAAAAATTGGTCATTTTTTCCCCTTTTATTTCAACTATTTACGATTTACATGTAAAAAATACATGCCCCTTTTAAGACGCTTACACTTTTTGCTAAAAAAAAAAATTTTAAAATTAATTTTAAAAAAAAAACCCTTCATGACCGACCAGAACGGCGCATTTATAAAAAAAAAAAATTAAAATTTAAGGGAAAACCCAAAAAAAATAATCAAAACTAGAAAAGTTTGAAAGTTGTTGTTTGGGTTGGGGTTGTTTTTTTTTTATAAAAAACAACCTTAAATAATAAAAAAATTTTACAAAAATTTTTGTAACATTGCTTATTCAAGCAGTATTTTGACGTCAAAGAACGGCATCGTAAAACCCATAGGGAAAAAAAAAGGGGGAATTTATATTCCTTTTTAAAAAAGGAAAAGTTTGAAGCCCCCAGTTTATATTTTATATTTTCAAATTTAATTAAAAAAATAAGGCATCCGTAATGGTGCTAAAAATGTTTCAAAAAATAATGAAGTTTTAATTTAATCAAAAAAAAACAACCCCCTGGGGGGTTTTTTCCTTATCAGCAACCAAAAAAAAAGTTTTTTTAAACCACTAATTAGGTGGGTAATTAATGACAATAATTGATATTTTTTGTATGGGTTTAAAAAATACCGACCTTTTTTGGGGTATTTAAAAATTTTTCCCTTTTTTTAAAAAATTAAGCAGCCACCACCGAAGATTTTGCAATGGCCCGCTGGGGTAAGCCAAGCCCCCAAAAAATTTATGAGTTTCGCCGTTAAAAAAAAAATCACTGACTTAATACTATAACAGGTGGTATCAAAAAAATTTTTTTTTTAAAAAAATTTTTTTTAAAATTTTGCTACAATTTGTACGCAGCATGTATATATAAATTTTCAATAATAAACTTTTTCTCGATTGCCTAAAATTATACTAAAAATAAAAATTTTTAGTTTCGAACAAAAATTTTTCCCCAAAAAAAAAAATTGCTTCAAGTCGGACGTTGTTCAAAACGCTTTTTGTCTAATTTAATCAAAAAAAAAATTAAACTGATAGCATGAATATTATTAGAGATATAGAGTGGAGACTTTAAAAAAAGTTTTTTTGAAAACCGATTTTTTGGGGGTTTTTTGAAAAAAAAAAATTCCGGCCACTAAAAAATGTCGAAAAATGATTTCTTTTACACGATTACCTTTTAAAGAATCCCACTAAGTCTGGGGGGGGTTTACGCCGGTTTTTTTTTCTTTTAATAAGCATTTTCCCTTTCCCCAAATTTTCTCCACTAAGCGCACATCGCCATGAAAAAAAAATTTTAAAAAATTGAGGGTAAGTAGCCCCTTTAAATTTTAAAATTTTATACAAATCCATGCAGGAAAAAAAATTGGGGGTTTTGAAAATTTTTTATTTCCGGGACTATAATTATTTGTCATCAAACGTTTATTTTTTTTTTAATTTTTTTTTTTTTAAAAAAATTATAAGGGGGGGGTTTTTTAAAGGGAAAAGTTATGGAAAAAATATTTATTATACCGTAAACTGTTAAAAAAAAAATATAATAAAAGCGTTATTAATAATTTAAAATGAAAAAAAAAAAAAAATTTCGTTTTTAAGGGGATTTTAAGGGTTGAAACGTTAAAATATAATGTTAGGTATAACCACAACATAAAAAAAGAATAATTTTAATATTTTGCTAGATTTTAATTTACAAAAAGGGTTTTTTTTTATGGTTTTTAATTTTAGTATAATGGACCCTTTAAAAAATAAAAACACACCCCAAGCTATATAAACTTTGATCTAAAGGGGAAAAACAACTTTAAATTCCAAATTTTCATAAAAAATTTAAATTGTCAAAAAAAACCAAAGGTCAAAAAGTTTTTTTTCCCCCATCCCCTGTACTACAAGCCAAATTTCTAAATTTTTCTAAAAAAAACCCTAGCCGTGGATTTTTTCCGAATAATATTCTTATGAAAATTTCTTTTATTTTCTAATTTTAAGAAAAAAGCAGATATTTTTGAAAAAGGGGTTTGAAGATAAAATTTGATCAAATTTTCAAAAAAATAAAAAGAGAATTTTTTAACAGTCCAATTTTTTTTTTGGGGGAAACCCAAAAAAAAAAACTTTTTCAACATCCAAAAAGAAAATTTTCTTTACCAAAGAGTTCCCCCTTTAGGCCAGTAGCATCGGATATAAAGGGTTTAGGTCCCATGCCTCACTTTTTAATTTAAACATTTTGCCCTTTGTCCCCACGTTTACAATAACTTTTGTGTTGGACTTTTTTTTACCCCCTTTAATAAATAAGGGGGTTTGGAGATTTTAAAATGTAAATTTCCGGTTTTAGAGGTTAATCACTTTTTTTACTATAAGCATAAAGCATTGCTTTTTACTCCCTTTATTAAAAGTTCTTTTAGATAAGAAAACAAGCTTAAAGTACACTTGATGTGTAGAGTATTACTTTATTAAAAGTTCTTTCATTTAAGAAAATAAGCTTAAATTACATTTGATGTGTAGAGTAAGAATGGTTCTTAAGAAGTAATGAGTGAGGGAGAGCGTCCACCACTAAAATATCTCCTACATTTTCTTTTGTTTCTTCTAAGGCTAATGGTTAAAAAAAATCTAATAATGTAATATTGTTCTAAATAAAAATATTTTTTAAAAATTTTGTCACTAAAAGGGGCTGTGCATATAGGAACTATTTTTTTTTAATACCCAATAAGATTCCATTTTTTAAAAATCTTAGGAATGTCAATAAAGGCTTTAATTCTGGGTATCAACATAATATATGGGTGTTCTGGGGTGAAGTTTATTAGCACCGCGGTTAAAATTCTAGAAGTGTAAAAAGAAAGGAATAAAGGCCTTTGCAAAAGGCAGGTTTTACAGTCTGATACTTAAGGATTGAATAAGGAACGACAAAGTGGAAAGTTAGGGGCCCCTTTGGATGAACTGTAAAGGGAGTCATGAGGGAAGCACTGAGAGCTGTCGGTAATTGAATTAAAATAATTGAAAAATCGTATCCAATTATTTCCATAAATTCAATTATTTTCCGGAAAAGGTAATTGTATTTGGATTATCAAAGGATAATGTAATCGTAATTGGTAATGTATTTTCACGATTTCCCAAAGGGAATTAATTCTTAAAAAAGTAATTCTATTACTTATAAAGTAATTAATTGTCTAGAAAATAATTCAGTTGCCTAATAAATAATTGAATTACTACAAAAAATTTCCCAATTACCTTTTTTATGGAAAAACGGGGAATTCCGGCCAGCCAGAAAAAGCATCTTGAAACACGGCGGGACGCTTTGAATCCTGCGAACGCCGCCTCCGCGCCGATTTAGTATTTTCGATTGATGTTTAGCGCCACCGTTTTTATACTTTTTTTGCGAAAAAATCTATTGATGTTTGGAGTAGGATAAAAAGAGATTTTTATTTTAGGGTCATTTAATGTTGAACTTGAACGAGAAAGCAGTTTGATAATAGTGTTACGTGCGCATATGATGCATATTAGTATAAATATTTTAAAATCGTGTTTAATATATGTGGTAATTTAAATAAAGTAATTGCTAAAATATTTAATTATACTTTTAGTTATTCTTAACAAACATTATTTTTAACAAAACATGCTAGTAATTGGTAATTGTAATTGAATTACTTTTTAAAAGTAATTGCGACACCTCTGGAAGCACTTCTTATTGCTCTATTGGAAACTGCGGAGGAAGAAATTATATTGACTATTTTCCTGGAGCAGAAGCCGTAAAAATTCTGGTGAAAGAGCGACGGGTCCCCTACAGCTAGAGCAAGAAAAAAGGTTGGTGCCAGCATTGAGCTTCGGGGTATGTCTGCATTGGTTTAATAGCTAGAAGAATAGTCATCTAAACAGATGTGCGGGATAAGAAAGGAAACTCGACATCCAAGTCACTGGAATTTGAAACTTATTTGTTGCTAATTAGTTGCTAAACTGAGGATTTTGTTGCTCAAGCCGATTTCAAAAAATTGGTGTTACTGCTATATTGATATAAAGATAGCAGAAATTTTTGATAAATCGTTAATTACCTGTCGACTGTATCACACAATTTTGTTTTTGATAACATACTACCTTGAACTTCATTTTTCACCACATCATCAACGGCTGTGATTTTGTTGCTGTACGCGAAAGCACTCAATTGCTCCTATAGTATCAGCAACAAAATATCTTGCTAATGATCCACCGATTTTTTTTTCAATTTTTCCCGTTACATGCTACCTTGACCTTCATGTTTCACCATGTTATCAACAACTGTAATTTTGTTGCTGGGCAGTCAAGCACTCATTTGCTCCTATAGTACCAGCAACAAAATAGTTTCTAATAATCCACCGATTTGTTTATTTTTTTAATTTTTCCGTTACATGCTACCTTGAACTTCATGTTGTTCAATTGTTCATAACTTACTTTATTAGTTGGACGGCGGGGACATCTACCAAAAAGCAATTTATAGCTATTTTCAAGCCCTACATTTTATCTGTGAATACGATGATTTGTCTCTGTTTGTCAAAGAATCTCAAAAATAAATTTTTGAAAACTATTTTTCCCAAAGAACTTTTACACGGCTGAACCAATTGCTTCCAAAAATGAATCAGCTCTAAACCTTACAAAACTGCGTATAGCCCACAAAAATTAGTTGATTCGGATAAATTAGCTGAAAACAGTTGTAAAATTTTAATTTTTGGAAATTCCGATACCCAACTGGTTAATTTAGAATTCTAATAAATTTCTAATGGCGGTCGGAATTTGTTTATAATTTATTGGGCTGACATTTTGGTGTTCACAGATAAAATCTACCAAAAAGCTACAAATTGCTTTTTGGTAGATCCCCCTGCGACTAATAAAGTAAAAGTTATAAACAATTTAACAACAACGTGAAATTCAAGCATGTAACGAAAAAATTTTAAAAATAATAAAACAAATCGGTGGATCATTAGAAACTATTTTGTTGCTGGTACTATAGGACTAAATAAGTGCTTCCTGCACAGCAACAAAATCACTGCCGTTGATAACTCGGTGAAAAATAAAATTCAAGGTAGCATGTAACGAAAAAATTGAAAAAACAAGAAAACAAATCGGCGTATCATCAGAATCTATTTTGTTGTTGGTGCTAAAAGAGCAATTTTGTGATTGCCTGCCCAGCAACAAAATCACAGTCGTTGATAACATGATAAAACATGGAGTTCAAGGTAGCATGTAACGGGAAAATTGAAAAATCGGTGGGTCATATTAGCAAGGTATTTTGTTGCTGATACTATAGGAGAAATTGAGTGCTTTCGCGTACAGCCTGGAGTACAGCAACAAAATCACAGCCGTTGTTAACGTGTTGAAAAATGAAGTTCAAGGTAGCATGTTTAAAAAAAACTATTTGTAATTTTGTGATATTGCTAATTTATAGCAACAAAATCGTGTGATACAGTCGACAGGTAATTAACGATTTATCAAAAATTCCTGGTATTTTTATATCAATATAGCAGTAATTTCGATTTTTTGAAATCGGCTTGAGCAACAAAATCCTTATTTTAGGAACTGATTAGCAACAAATTAGCTACAAATTTCAGTGATTTTTTTATCGAGTTTTATTAATTTACTCCTACTAGAATTATGGAACTAGAAAATTGGTAGGCAGGTCAGCGCAGCGGGCTAGACCTGATCAAAGGTTCTTATAGAGAAGACCATTGGTGAAAAAGTTCCGCACTGAGTGTCTCGGTGTCCTTTTTTCACGTATAAAGATAATAAAGGATAGCAACACACTCGTTGTGCACTGGTTTCACCAATAGTTTTCGCTACTAGATATGCCATCTGGGATTCACCAAAAAATTCATAATTTCACTTAATCAGGGGCTATCTTTAACCGACTAGGTGCCCTGGGCACTTTAGGATATGATTATGATGACAGGGATTATTTTATTAATACAAGCAAGAAGAATAAGTAAGTGTGTTCGCTTTTAGCTGTTGTTTTGTACAATCTTATTATAGAAAACGTAAATAATCTACTTTTATTTGTAATAGGTATCGGTTATCTATTGGTGATCTGACTGGAACTAGGGGCCTCTTGGATTGTGGGATCCTGGTACTTGCCCAGAGTGCCCAGTGGGAAAGGCGGGCCGGCACAATAAAAATAAATAGTATTTTTAATCATTGTATCGCAGGAAAAATAATTACACAAAATTATAAGCTATACGATGTTTTTATTTCACATAATCCCGAATTTTATTTATGGCGGTAAATACAAATATACTTTTTACTATTTTTATTTACATCCTTTGCCCTAAATTTAACACATATTCGAGTTACTTTAACCATAAATCCTTTTATCTTTAAGAAAGATAATGTTACAGATAACATTTTAATGTCATAAAAGTTTTACGATGATGACAAACCTATGTTAGGTTTCTGGTTCATTAACTTAATTTTGGTATGTGTTGGTATACAACTGCACAATAATTTTTTATTAGTATCTATATCTAGTATAAAAATCATGACTATTTTATTTATAAAAAGGACAATTTAAAATTGTGTGAACATTTTAAAGACAATTGTGACAAAAAAAATGGTACAACAAATTGAAGATCTATCAAATATAGAAAACCATGAAAATGCTGAATCAAACAATAAGCAATCCGATTTTTACCCGTTTTATATTGTAAAAAGCAGAAGAAGTATTAGTAGGCGAAGATCTAGGTAAGTAAACTAAAAACATTTTAAAATATTAGTAATACTGATTTGTAGGCATGATAGAAAGCATACATTTTAAATTTTATTTTGGAATTGGCTTTTTTTATCAAGGTCTTACTTAAGAAAAATAGTACTTAAACATTTTTAAAATGACAGAAATAAATAGGAAAAAAGTCCTACAAAGACGTATAAAATCCAGACGCTTTTATATACACTAAAACTGTTAAACAACACTATAAACCCTTTTAGCATTTACCTATTAGAGGTAGCCTTGCCGCTTGGCAATCCCGCACGCAGAGTGGGGAGAGGAGAGAGTACTCTTATTTTTTTCTTCCTTACAGGCTTGTTTGCGCGGCCAAGAGGCAAGTATGATGCCTCTATATGTATATGCTTGAAGGTCGGTACAATTGTTATTGGCAATTTTTTAAAAACATATTCCTATTTTTAAATACAAATAGTTTAATTTTATGTTAAAAAGGATTATGGGGATACGTTTTATATATTCGTCTGTCTCACCCCTTATTATTGTTCGGGCAAAAAAAATTTTCTCTTTTTAAAATTGCGCCCTTTCCGTTGGATGGCTGTACTTGAGGTAAGTTGTACAACGTGTTCGCTGACTAACCCCACTTCTCTATCTATCTCTTTTATCCTTAAGGCGAAGCGGTGGTGCCGGTGGTCGATAAAAAGTCCAATGAATAAAATACCGAATCTATGTAATTTTAAGACCTTTTTGATTTGCCCTAACGGGTCAAAACAATTGTAACACAATACACTTTTAAGCTAAAAATCATCAAATAAGTCAAATTTATTTAAAATTATGGTAATAAAAGATATGTTTCACAAGAAAAGGATGATTCACTTAGAGTAGATAAATTTTAAAAATCTAGATAATTGTTTTACTAATAAAAAAATAGATAATTTACATTAACAAATACATAATAAAGTAAAGATATATAAAAAAAACCTAAAATTAGTATGTTAATTTAGGCTTCGATTTCCTAATTTAAAAAAAAGTAATAATAAAGCTGTCTACAATTACTGACAATCTGGCGACCGAGAAAATTTAATTATTTTGTTTTCAAATAAAGAGGACGCCTTGTTCTCGATAATTTTAGTTTGAAGTGAATTAAACAACTAGACAGTGGCGTAGCCTGCCTTTTTAGGTGGGATACATCCCTTTTAAAAGGGAAAAATTTTGTTTCCTAAAACCCAAAATTATTAACAATAAAAAATATTTTTTTTTCTAATCAATCAATATCTAACTGATTAATCTAAAACATATATAAAAAAAAACTGTTTTTTGGTATGTCCATCGTTTTCTTCATAACTACCCACTGCCACCCACTAATAGTTTGGTGGTAGGTAGCCCTAGGTCTGCACTTGCAAGTAAGGGAGTTTGGTCGCCGGGGTGGAAGTAGGTGGTTGTGGGGGGCGAAATGTAAAAATACATTGGTACTTAAAATTTAACCTTATTAAATTTTTTCTAAAATCTCTATTTTAGCGGATGGTTTTCAAGACTGACGAGTACAAAACCAAAAGTTCAAATTGCATTATAAAGGGAAAGTTGTTCCACCTAAATTTACCACTGAGTAAAATCGATCGAAAAAATGAAGTAACTTTAAAAAAGACTAAAAATTCGATTTTTGACTTAATTTTCAAATTTTACTTAATCGGCTGTAGGAAATATTACTAAGCAAAACGCAATTAAGATCGGGTAAGTAGATCCGGAGGTTAGCTGTCTGCCACAGAAATAATTAATTTTACGGGAGTTCTTTAAACTCAGCGTCCTCTATAAAGATCAACCTAAAATTTAAAAAAATATCCTTTTTTTGAAATATCTTGAGTAGAATCGACTATAAGAGCAAAATAATCTGCTTTCCTAATATCCTAAGATATTTTACCTAAACATCTTTTGTTAACAACTCAAGTAAGATATTTCTGCAATATATCCAAGAGTTGTAAAATTGTAAAAATTTGTAAGAAAAGTAAAATAAAACCATTTAAATATTTTTTTAATAATAATATAATTATATTTTGATGTACAAAGAAATACGATGTGTAACTGTCGAAAAGGTACACCAAGGAATCCATTTAGGGGCACAGCACAGCATGTAAAAATATCTGTTTTATATCCATTGGGTATGTTTAGGCTCAGAGGCGCTGATCAAGGAGGCGGGGCACAGACGCCCTGCCCCTCGCTTCTACCTGTCTACGCCACTGCAAATAGACTATTAATCAGCTGAAATAGTAGCATTTATTGTTTTTCTTTATTAATACAAAGGAATGCATAAATAAATGAGGTAGGTTTAAAGAGAAGTAGGTATTAAAAATAAATAAAAACATTTTGTCCAAGAATAAAAGGTAATAATTTTAAAATATGGAATTCGGTCTTCGCCGGGGCAACTTCAATTACTTAAAAAACCGCACAATAGCCTTGGGCAATTAAGTTAAAGGCTATTATGATTGTCCTTTTTTGACAAAATATTTTTGAATTTCAATATTTAGGTACATATCAGAAGCCATGCATTTTTGTGGTCTGTTACTGTAAAGGTAAATTTAACCGTTTTTTTCAATATATTGAATGAAAAAGTTAGATTTCGCGGCTAAAAAAGTAAACTATTTTTTAAGTTAACTAGATATCTATTTAGTTTGCAGAGTTGGTCTCAAAGACACAGATTCCGGTTAGTCCCGCGACTTGTCCGCAAAAGTGGTAAATCCTCAATTCATCAAAAAACATCAAGCCAAAGATCCTACAGATTTATTTTGGACTTATCCAACACATTGATAGAAAGTTCTTGGATATGGACGTTGCTAGTTCTCTCCTTAGCATTCGTGATGACTTGGTTAATGTTTGCTGGATTCTGGGCAATTATATCCATAGATAGTGTAGATACCTGGAATGGTACCACTAATAGTTCTTGTCTTGAAGGTAAAACCACGGTTTACAAATTTTTGCTAAGTTGTTTTCGGACTAAAGTGTGGCCTGAATGTATCTTCTTAAGATTATAAATATTTTTTATCCTGTTTATCAAAACCCACTTTTTCTATACAATGCTTTCGTAAAGTAGTAAATAAATTGGTTAAAAATATAAGGAACAACTTTTAGGAAAAACTCTCAAATACGTACGTTTTGTTTAATATTTTTTTGCGCATTTTTTCAAATAGAATTGCTATATACAGGTGATTTTTGTGGTAGGTATGTCATCATCGATATTTTTTTTCAATGGTAACACCTATTTTTTATTGAGGAGTTGGAAAGTGTGATCTTTCCAGCCGATAAGAAAATTTTAAGTATGGGTTGAATAACAAAAACACAGAAAATGCTTTTAAAATTTTAAAATATTAAATTAATTGGCAGTGGAATTTGTAAAAACAACTAAATTTAATGTTTAAGTCATGCATAGATGGCTGCCTACAGTAGGTAGGTAGGTGGGTAGGTTTAAAGTGAGTGGACTTTTTTCGCCCTCCACTGCGACCGCTCGGTCTATTGTGGCTCTCACACCTTTTTATATTTCTCGCAATAGGATCAGACTTCTAATAATTCCGATACCAGATTGGGAGAGAGTTCTTACATCTCATCTTACTCGTGTCGCTACCGGACACGAGCACAATGTGTTCTGATGTGTTCTGGTGTCCCTGCCTCCGGGAGATTATGACGAGCAGACGTTTAAATTCATCATGCCCCCCTTTTCCCCCGGTCTAGTGACGTGGGTAGCTCCCGGGTCCTTGTTAAGAAACCAGATGTTTTTCTAAGGCCGCATCTCCGGCCTATCCGCTTTCTTTTTGGGATTCAGGAAACCCCTTTTCAAAACACCTGTTTGTTCGGGATGGATTACCCCCTTCCCCCGAATACGGGGGCCGGTGATTAGGGGCCCCTTTGAAAACGGATTCACCTTTTCGGTCGGCGCCCCTTTTGTCTGCTTGTGCCCTTTAAAGGGGGACCCCCTCGAAAGGGGATTTATCCGTTTGGCCAGCGCCCCTTTTGTCACATTTTGCCTATAAAAGGGTTTGTTTTTTCTGTTTGGACCCTAGGGAAGTAAAAGTCAACCACGGCAGACCCCCGGAAACCCCGCAGAAAGGGCTAGATACCTGAGAGGTCGCCCTGTATCTCAGAGGAAACCGTTGGAGTTACCTTTTTAAAGGCCCCGGAGTCATTCACCATCAGCACAGATGCTAACACCTTAATTTAAACCTTGTGTTCATCTTAGTTTTGGGGACCCCTTTTTCCATACTTTGGGGCCAAAAGAGTTGCCATAACCAGCAACCTAGCGCATGTTCCAAAAGATCCTACGGGGCCCAATCACAACGACGATGTGACCTTGACAATAAATATTTGATTGTTGTTAATTGTCAGAGATTTAAAATTAAACTTCGTTAAATGCTCCTTTAAGTCAGTTCTTTAAAAAATTCAGAAATAATAATTGAGATTCTTACCATCATTGGATATAGAGATAGGATGCGTAGCCAAAATGAAGTAGTTACATTGCTTAATGGAATTCATCGTAATTATATTTTCTTAAAAATAGTTATTTATTAAAAAAGCAAAAGAAGTTGTAGATTTTAGCTCGAGGTTCTGTAGCGTCTAAGCGGAGGGAGACCAAAAACCTAGAGCTAAACATCCAATATTTTGCCGTGTATAATATACTATGTTTTTCTGTGACTTGAAAAACGATGATTTAATATTAAAAAAAAAACATAGTATTACAATATACAGTCAAAAACTTATTCTTTTAAATTTTTTTAAATTTTAAATTTTGGCCCCCTTCCTATAGCAAAAATTTTTAAAATTTGACCTACTTTTTTAGGGGAAAAAACCCTTTTAAAATAATCAAATATGTGTCAATGTAATTCTGTAATTTGTTTAAAAAAAATTGGGGGCTTATTTTGGTTGTTTACTAGTTACTTTGAATATTAAAAAAATTCTCCGGTGGAGTCAGAGAAGACTGGGGTTTTTTTTTTGACTTCACAGGAGTTAAAAAGCAGCTAAAGTAGCATCACAAAATTATTGCCATTTAAAAACGGGATAATTTACGAAAACGCTTAAGTATTTGGATTTATGGAATGGAAGACATAAGAGACATGCATTTTTTTCCCCAGAGACGGCGTTTTGGTTTTTTTTTTTTGGAAAAAGGGCACAACAAGAAAAGCCATCAACAGTGTGGTCAAAAATTTTACAATGTTTAAAAAAAATATGTTAAAACCCCAAAAATATTTTTAGACATTTAAAAAAAATTTCAAACAAATTACATTTATAAAAAAAAAATAAAAAAGGGTTCCCGCTTAAGAAAGCTGCGATTTTTACGAGTACACATATAAGTGTTTTTTTTAAAAAATGCCCCTATGAAGTTTATTTTTCAATGGTCAAGGTTAGTGATGAGAAAAAAAAGACCAAGACCAAGACCGGGCTAGTCTTGGTTTTGGGGTTTTTGGGCTTCAAGCCTGGTCGGGGCTTGGTCTTGCAAGCCAAAAAAAGGTCTTGGTCTTGGTCTTGGTCTTGCATCACCCGGTCTTGGTCTTGGTCTTGGTCTTGCTGCAAGAGTTTTGGGGTTTGGGCTTGTTTTTTTTTTTTGGGGGTAATAATTTAAACTAAGCAATCTTGAAAAAAATATATTTTTTTTAAAACTTAAATAAAAAACCCAAAATGGGGACTATTTTTTTTGTTTTAAAAAATTTTTTAAAAAATGCCAGTTTTAATCTTAAACGTACATTTAAATTTTTTTTTGTTTAAAAAAACATATTTTTAATGAAGGCGTTTATTTTTTTAAGCGCCGGGGCCCGGGGTTTAAATTTTTTTTTCCCCCCATAGGCTAATACTTTTTTCCCCCCCCTAATATGTCAATTTTTTTTGGGTGTAAACTACACTAGTAATTCTAAAAAAAAAATATTAAAAAAAAAATTTTAAAAAAAATAAAACAAACAGAAAATTAATTAAAATTATTTAAAACAATCACATTTCAGGATTTTTTTTTTCTTTTCCCCCAAAAATTTTAAAATATATTAATTTACTATAATTTTTTTTAAAAAATTTAAACATAAATTTTTTCCCTAATATTTGCCGCCCTAGGTTTTCCCCCAGCCTTTGCGAAAAACCCTCCCTTTATAGCGCTCTATTTTTGGTTAAGTTAAGACACAACCTTTTTTTTTTATACATTTGATGGCAAAAAAAAAACTTTTTTGGGGGTAAAATTATAAAATTTTTTTTTTTAAGAAGCAGATAAAATTAAAGCAAATACAAAACTGTTTACTGTGTGAGCAAAAAAAAAATTTTTTTTAAATTTTAATTTTGACGTGAAATATGTGTGAAAATAATTCTGATATGTAATCATTGGTTCCTGGTTTTTTTAAAAAATTTTTTAAAAAAATTTTTAGTTTATATGAATTTTTTCCTTTAAATTGGTTAAGAATTTGTCTTTCAAAGTTTGTAAAATACTTTATAAACAATCTGCAGATAAAAGGGGGGGCCAAAAAAAGTGCCCCAAAACTCGATATCTCCTAAATCGTCCATTATAGTGAAATTACTAAAATAAAAATTATAGAAAAAAAGGCATAAAATGTAAAATTATTTTCTATTCCAGAATTTTTCTATTAATGCACTGCAACTCAAAAAAACTCCCTTTTTTTTTGGGGGTTTTCCCAAAATAAAAAAAATTTTTTGGGAAAAAAAACAATTTAGAAAAAAAACGCCAAACCTGTATATTATGCTGGAAATTGTTTTTATATATAAACAATGTCGACGTAGATGATTTTTAAAAATTTTTTTTGGTTTTGACTTTTTTCCCCCCCAAACCGGAAGTGATTTTTTCAATCCATTTATATAAAAAAAAAATTTCCTTATCACATGGCAAATATTTTATATTAATCCATTACTTTTCATTATCTTAATTTTAAAAAGGTCTAATGGTGCCCTTTTTGGGGGAAAAAAAAAAAATGTATTTCTGGTTTTGAAAAAATTTTTTTTTTTCCCCCCTGTAAGTGGCATCATTTTAAAATTATTAAAAAAAAAAAAAAAATATTGGGCTTCCTTCTTTTTTTTCCCCTAGTTTTTTTCTATCGTAAACGACTTCCGGGGGTGTCAAGCTTTTTTGGACCATTGAGTCACCATCTCATTATTTTTGAAACATGTTTTTAAAAATTTTTTTTTTTTCTTTGTAAAAGAACTATAAAAATTTTAAAAAAAAAAAGTGATCGTTTAATTATTATTTTTTTTTAAAAAACTCTTTTTTTTTTAAATAATCGCCTCTTTTGGGCAGTTCTTGACACAGTTTTTGTCAAGGTTGTTGTTGTATTTGGGATTGCAGGAGCTTGTCGAATTTATGAAATCAGCCAGGTAACATTAGATAATATTGAAGATTCAGAAACGTTATTAATTGTGAAACGTGAGCAAGCAAAAATATATGTGAACAGAATACTTGTGGTTACTAAAGAATATATTAAATTTTATCGAACGGACATAGCGCTTCGTCCAGCAGCAGCAAAGGATTGCCGCCTATTTTATGCATATAGCGATGGAAAAATGTATCAACTAGGTTGTGGGTAAAAATAAATTTAATTACGTTAACAGTAGATAATTTTCTTCAACTTGAAAATGCTAGCTCATATACAGGTTATTCATTTCGAAGATCGTCTGATACGCTTATAGTTGAATCTGGAGGAGACTTGATGTCACTAAAGAAACATGGCGGTCAGGGGCGGTCTGGCCAGGTCGGCTGGTCGGTGATCGCCGAAGAACTCGGCCCCTGACCAAAGAGGGCCCCCGAAGGTGCCAAATACTGAAAACAAAAGTACGGATCTAATAAATGGTGTTGCAATAGGGAATCAATTACTCCTATTGCAAAACTTTAAATAATACCAGTTTATAATGCCTAAATTTTGGGCTTATTTATAACCATAAAAATGCATTTTACATGTATTAATGTATGTAAAAAAAACTCTGTGGTACTTCCGTCTTAGTTTTCAATTGGGACATTAGATCTATTTGGCTTTTACTTGTGGAGCTGAAACAGTTCGCAAACCTTTACCACAGTTTTATTCCCTCCCTTCTTACCAACAGCGAAGAAACCCGAAGTAAACTAACTATGAAAAAACTTTGAAGAAGAAGAAAATGAAGACGATTAAAGGAACAGTGAATTTGAAAAGGAAATAATTCCAAAGTGCTCGGGGAACGGACGATGTCTTAAATGCCTTTCATGTGCATTCTTTAGATATGTCCCGTCTGGGTATTTCTCAACCTCTACCAACCCTTTCAAATACGCTATAACCTTTTACCAAGCACAAAGTAACCTGTGAAAGGGTTTTCCCAAGTTGAAAATTGTAAAAAATAGATTGAGGGCCAATTTAACCAGGACCTGATGGCAGATCTGCTGTTAATGTTATTCTTGAGGGTCCCGGATGGATTTCGCCGAGGGTCCTAGAGCCGCCAGACCGCCCCTGATGGTAGTTGAAAGTCATCAACGGTCGCTGAAGGGTATGTTGATAAATCGATAGCACACAGGACAGAAATAGCTAACAAAACACCCGATTTGCGATCAAATACATCAATGGCAGTTGTGTCCATCAGAGGAACCACCCTGTATATATCAATTCTATATACAAATATGCGCAGAGAGAAATTAAACTTTACCAGTTCAAGCGTGTTTCTCAAAAGTTATTCTTTAAATTTCTAACTAATTTATCCATTACTTTACGAATGCCCTGTACTCGTATAACTAATAATATTTTTGTTTTTAGGTATTGACTCTTTTTCAGGATATTTATTATTTAGCATTGAGACTCAAACCACTGTAGGATATGGTGGTAGATACATAACCGAAAACTGCCCACAAGCCGTAATTGGGCTTTGTATTCAGTTAATAGTTGGGGTTGGAGTCTGTGGAAGTCTAATCAGTATAGTTTTCCTTAAAATGGGAGGACCAGTGCGAAATAGACACTCTGTGGTCTGTTTTAGTAAAAAAGCAGTGGTACGTTTATGTAAAATAAATTAATTAAAAACTACATTTTATTTTAAAAACCATGAATGGAGTTCACATAATCAGATATTTTAATCGTACAAGCGACATAGTAAGTTTTGGGTTTTCTCTGCGTATACAGTGTGTCCCAAATTTTTGGGGAATGTATGGGGATCTTGGAAACCACAATAGATAGAAAATCGGTTAAATGGGGAAAGTTTTGGACAATTATGTTAGTAAGCTAATCCCGTTAACTACATGGTTTTATCTATTCAGATTTTTGAGAAATTTTGAAAAAACCTGAAACATGCATTTTCGAAAATCGGCCATATTTTTTTTATGAGTGAAAATTTTTCAAATCTGTAAAAACTTCTTTAAAGCAACTTTTTTCGTAGAATATGACTGAGTAGTCAATTTTTATTTTCTACGTTTCGGGTTTTTAGAATCATCATCAACTTTATTTTTTCATATGGAAGCCATATTGGATTTTTTAGCAGCCAAATAGGTAGTGCTTTTTATTCTGATTTCAACAATGTATAACATGTTATTATTTAAGAGTTTATAACCTCATTTATTTCAAAAAACAAATATTTTCTCAGTTGGCCTTGATTCCGGAAAACGTCTTTTTTTTTGTAAACAATAAAATATTAGTAATTGGCAAAATAGATAAGCTGAACTGATATTTTACAAAAATGAGTTCGCGAACATAGCTATAACGTTAATACCGTGTACAACAAAACTACACGTAACAAGTTAATTGAAACAAGTGAAAACAAAAACAATGAAAAGTGGCTAAACTAATATTCCTAGTAAAATGAAGATGTAAAATAACGACCTAAAATTCAAAATCTTGTCCATATTTCTCAACATATTAACGATATTTTTTTAAATAGTCCTAACTACCCTATGAATGGTTGACTTAGGTATGTGGAATTCTCTATCAACATCCCTGGCTAAAGATGTTGGATTTTCTTTAAAATGTTGGTTAACTGCAGCATCTTGAACGTAGTTCTTAGGTCGTGGTTTTGTAAAACTTTCGAATTTAAGCAAATTTGTAACCAGTTTTCGAAAGTATGTTAGTTTAGGATGCTGCCTTTTCAGGAAAATTGTCGAAATACGTTTGCCCAGCTATATTAACATTTCTATTGCTTTGGAAATAACATTGCAAAATATCAAGTTTTTCTTTAAATAATTAACCATTTTTGAAAAAAATATTAACGTACCCGAGCTAACTTGATAATGGCACTAGATGACATTCGCCGGAATAAAGGCCAACTAGAAAATATTTGTTTTCAAGTGGATGAGGTTATAAACTCCTAAACTATAACATGTTATACGTTGTAAAAAAGAATAAAAACACTATTTAAAAATAAAAGCCCATATGAAAAAGTAAAATTGATGAATCATTATACTTTTTCATATGGGCCCATTAATTTGAAACGTATTAAGTTATAGCTTGTTGAACCATTTCTGTAAAATTTCTGTTCAGCTTATCTATTTTGCCAATTACTAATATTTTATTGTTTACAAAAAAATGACGTTCGCTGAATCAAGGCCAACGAGAAAATATTTGTTTTTGAAATAAATGAGGTTACAAACATACATTGTTGAAATCAGAATAAAAAGAACTATTTGGCTGCGTAAAATCCAATATGGCTTCCATATGAAAAATAAAGTTGATGATGATTCTAAAAACCTGAAACGTAAAAATAAAAATTGATACTCGGTCATAGTCTACGAAAAAAGTTGCTTTGAAGAAGTTTTTACAAGATTTTAAAAATTTTCACTTATAAAAAAAATATGGCCGATTTTCGAAAATGCATGTTTCAGGTTTTTTCAAAATTTATCAAATACCTGAATAGATAAAACCATGTAGGAAACGGAATTAGCTTACTCACATAATTGTCCGAAACTTTCCCCATTTAACCGATTTTCTATCTATCGTGGTTTCCAAGATCCCCATACATTCCCCACCAATTTGGGACACACAATGTCAAAAATAATATGTTATAGTATGGTGTACTGGGGTATTATTGGGTTTTGCATGGGTATATGTGGTTAATCACAATATTTGTTTTTGTTGTGTCTGTAGAGGGCGTCCGGATTTAGTTGTTGTTTCAGGGTATCTCGGTTATTATTAGAAATAGAGACTTGCGGTTTTTGCGAAGTGTCGCTACTTTTTAATATGAAGAAAAATAACCCCAAAATATTTCTATGGCTCTTTCGTTTTTGACATACATGGCAAAATTCATTTTTTTCCATTTTTGGACCCATCTCGTATTTTAGTTATCTTATTTATAACTTACAACAAAAATAAAAACTGATATTGGTAGGCATTTCTACGTAGAATTCAATGGTGTAAAGAAAGAATTTAAATTGTCCGCTAATTATAGGGAAAATTCTATGGCTACAGCTAAAAATTATCTATTTTTTTAATAAGCCCTTATTCTATGCCTAAATTCTATTTCTTATGGTATTAAATTTTATATCAAATTTAAAATCCAACCTAAATTTAAGTGCGAGAACTAATTCCTTATTTTGCTATTAAAAATGTTGTTTAATGTGCAATCCATTATATTCTATTTAATACATACTGTTCTAATTCCGTGAAGTGCATTTATCAAAATTAATAGACTGCCTTCCAAATTTCTAAATGTTTGTTGCATGGCATTCGCATGTTCTTAAACTTATAATGTTGAGTATGATATATTTTATTTTCTAAATAACCCAAAAAAAAAAGAACTTGGTGACATCGAAGGTCACCTTATAGGCCAAGTAAAGTATTTTCCAGAATATTTAAGTACGATCTTGCTGTTAAAAAAAATTGTTCATGGAAGACCAAGACGAGACCAGGCCAAGCCCTTTTCGCTTGCAAGACCAAGACCAAGAACCCAAAACCGGGTTGCAAGACCAAGACCAAAAAGGGGGCCCAAAACCAAACCAAAAGGGGTGCAAGACTACGCAAGACCAAGACCGACCTGCAAGACTCTTGCACTTCTGCTCTTTTTTTTTTTTTATACTATTATTTTAAATTTTTTTATTTAATATGCAGGGGTATTTCATCAGAAATGACAAAAATGTGGCGAAAACACCAAAAAAGGCGTTATTTAATGAGTAACAGGTTTCTTTAATACAATAAAAATTAAATGGATCACTTTTTTTATTTTATACAGTTCTTTAACAACGATTATATAAATTCAATAACATGTTTCAAAAATAATAGGATTTTAATTTAATTGGTCCGAAAAGCACGATATTTCCGAAACCGTTCACGACAGAGAAAAGCTAGGGGTACAAAAAGTTATAGAAGCTGAATTTTTTTAAATTTAGCTTTGCTTTCAGAAAAAATTAAAATCGATTCTTTTTTTATACCCTTTGAAAAAAAGGGGTTTTACTTTGTCTCTCGAATAAAACTCAAATAACGAAAATTGTATTTTAAGTTTTTTATCAAAATAATTGTTTTAAAAAAATTTTGTACAA
>JAHBCN010010376.1:0-31821 GCA_019359885.1 Listronotus oregonensis | reverse complement strand
AACAATACCTGTTTTTTAAAGTCAGGAAATCTGAACCCTTTTTTTGTTTGAAATTTTTTTGCTGTATCTCTAAAAATAAAGGGGGGGGGGTATTTGGTTTCCGAAAAATTCTGTATTTTAAAAAACGGTTTGGGGGCCGATTTTAACAAGTTTGGGGCTAGTTAACAAGAGTTTTTTTTGGGGGCAAAATTTTTTACAATATTTGAAGTTTTGTTAGTTTCATATGTCGCCGCTAGGGGCTTTTTTCGATATTTCAAAAAAAAATGGGAAATTTTTTAAAAAAAAATTAAATGCTTGGTATAATATTTTTCATAAAAAGTAGCTAAAAAGGCCTAAAAAGCTCGAAAACCGTATTCAACCCCTTGTTCCTTCCCAAAAAATTTAGGCCAAAGAAAATGTTATGGGTTATATCAAAAAACTATAAAACCTAGAAGAAATTTTATAAAAAAATTTTATGTTTTTGGAACCTTAATTTAGGTTATATTTTTTCCCAAAAATGAACTTACGGTTAAAAAAAAAAAATAATTCCAAGGGGGGTTTTCCTTTAAAAAAAATCCAAAAGTTCGATTTATTAAAAACTCGAAAGTATTTTTAGAGGAAAAAATTATAAACCAAATTAAAGGTTCCGAAAATCTAATTTATGGCATAAAAATATTTTGTATTTTGTTTTTTTGAAATATTTTTTAAAAATTTTCTTTGTCCTAAATTTTAGGAAAAACAAGATATCGGGATATGGTTTTCGACTTTTATGCATCAATTGGTCTATTTTGTAAAATATACCAATGATTTTTTTTTTTTTTTTTTTGAAATTACCATTTCTGGGGGAATGTTAAAAATTATATAATAATAATAAAATTTATAGCCCAAGAAAATATCTTGTTGACTAGCCTAAGTTTGTTAAAACTGGCAAATCTTATCTAGACAAGTTACTAAACCCCCCCCAAAACCAACCACAATAGGCAAGTAATCCACTAAAATTATTATTTTATATTCACAATTATTTCGTGGGAACAAAAAAATAAAATGATTTTTGGTTAGCTCATATCAATTATTTTTCTAAAATTTCACTTTAGAAGAGAGTTGTAAATATGCTTTATAATACAAAAATTAAAAACAATTCTTAAAATCTTTAAATTAATTAGGTATATTTTTTAAAATTTAGTAGTATCTCTACAAATTAGAAATAAGATCAGAAAGGAAAAAAATTAATTTTTTTTTTTAATAAATTATTTATATATTTAAATAATAAGTTTTTTGACCTAAATGAAAATGTTAAATTTTTTTCTAAAAATAGTAATTGGAAATGGGGCATGAGAAGTTAAAAGATATATTCAAGAAAATAGACGTCTCTGCTTAAAATTTTAAAATTTTTAACCAAAAAAAGCCTTGTTTAAATTGAAAAAAAAAAATGAAAAAAAAAATTTTATTTAAAAAATTAAATTCTTATCCTAGAATTTTTATTTTTTTAATAGTGCCAATAAAAAATTGGGGGAAAAACTCAAGAAAATTAAATTTTTTTAAAAGCTAGTGTTTGGGGAAAAAAAAATAATAATAAATAGAGTTTGTTACCCAAAATCAAAAAATTAAAAATTTCAAAAACATCATTTTTAGATTCAAGATTGTAGTTCGCCTGCGGCTATTTCAGAAATTGAAAATAATTTCCAGCTATTTCTCTTGACCATTTTTTCTAAAAATTTTTTTTCCCCCAAAGCTGTGCGATAAACATTTTCGAGATAAACCGGCGTCCTTTTTTTTTTGGACACCCGGTACTTTTAGTGTATTTTTTGGCCTAATCAGTGTATTTTTTATCTGATAAAAATCCAAAAGGGGGCAATTTTAATATTAGCCTCATAACCCAAAACCAGAGTTTTCCAGAAAAACGATTTCAGTTCGTGATCCACGTCCCAAAAACCCCCCATGTGCAAAAACCCCCCCCTTTTTTTTGTGCACAATTTTGATTTTTACCTAAACTGGCACAAATATTTTATAAACACCTTGTAAAACCTTGTTTTTTTATTTTTTGACCCTTTTTTTCCCTAAGTTGCGAAGTTTCACTTTCAAACAGGCCGGTTATGTTTTCACTTAAAAATTTCCCTATTTTATTACCGGAAATTTTTTAAAGGGCACGAATTTTTTAAAATTCCCGAGTCGCGAAGCGCAGGGTTTTTTTAAAATATTCGTGAAAAAAAAATTTCCGGTAATAAAAGCTCGTAGGATATTCGGAAAAAAAATTTTGAACCCAGTATAAATTTAAAATGTTGGATATTTTTATTACAAATGACAAAAGTCAAACTAACATAGTGAGGCCATGAATGACAAACAATTGAGTGTCAATAGGCAATACGGCACTACTGTCAATACGGCACTACGTCAGGGTTATTACTTGTCATCGTGCGTGCAATCAAGTAAAAATTTGATTTATTCATAAATAAAAGTTTTTTTAAAATGCCCTTTTGGAAAGGAAATCAAGACATTTTTGGGGGAAGAAGTTCAACACTTAATTCCCGATTAAAAAAAAATCGAAACTGAGTGTTTGGAAACATTTTTGGAATTTTGAAAGAAAAGTCCTATAATATTGATGATAAAATATTTCACTGAACACTCCCCCATGTCTTAGAAGATTACGCCTTTAATATGAAGAAACAAAATGCCGACGATTATAAAGAAAGTGTTGTGTTATTTTTAAACCAGGCTAAGCAATTGCAAGAAATGTTTTTTAATAAAAAAAATAGAAAGTTTGACCCGTTTTCTATTTGAGTTTGTGACCGGCCACGGGATGCCAAAAGACGACAACTTAAAAGGACCCTTAAAAGGGGGAAATTTAAAATGTTGGCATTGAGAGTGAAGAATATGAGAAAATTCTTCAAATATGGGATGAGGATTGTCCTGATGGTCTTCAACAAAATTTTTTTTTTTTTGTTCCCACGAATTAGCCTGAGAGGTGGGGAAGTATGTTCAGCTTGTGTTACATATTTTTGAGAAGAAAATGACAATATGGGCAATTACACAGGACGAATAGAATACAATCCGTTTTCAAAGACGACCCAAGGGGGTTAGAAAATTCTGATAGTAAGTGGCTCATTACAAAACTGCAACCCAAAATTTGCCCTTTTGGTTATTAAAAAAAATTAACGAAAAAGAGGTAAATTCATAAAAATTAAAGATTGTTTTTAACTCCCAATGAAAATTTTTAAAAGCCAAATTAAAAAAAGGGTTTAAAAAAGCCCAATTAAAAATCAATTTCTCTTGGTTTAAGTCTGCAGCAAGTCACATTGGTATTGACTTTAAAAAAAATTAAATTACAAATCATTGGGGAAAGCTACTGCAGTTTCAAATTTAGCTAAAAAGGGTCGGGGAACAACAACTGATTAAGATTACAGGACATAGCAATAGTGAATCCATTAAACCCTACTTGCAGCTTAAGTACACACCATCAGAATATAGTTGAAACGATGAGGAGCAGCACTTCAAGTAGCGTTTTTAAAGAAAATTTTGACCATAAAATGTTTATAATAATTGTACGTTTAACATTTAACAATTATGAAGCTAAACATTTTTGATTAAAATTTTAAAATTGTAGCATAGGTATAATATCTAAATAGTGAAATATAAAATATATATTAAAAAAATTTTTTTTCTGGTTTAACATTGTTATAATTTCAGTTTTTTTGTGAAATAAAATGTTATTTTCTAACTTTAGTTTTTGAAAACTTTCATAAATAATTTAAAAAAAAACTTATAATTTTTTTTTATTAACATCAGACTACTAATGTTAGTGGAATATCATTTACTTTTTTTTAATAAAACATTTTTTTTTTTTAAATAAACTGTAAATTTCCAATTTAGCATAGAACCTTTTTTCACCATTTAAAAAAAAAAAATTTTCTCAGTTGGCCTTGATTTCGGGGGAAAGTCATCTAGCGTTATTATCAAAATTTGCTCGGGTACGTTATTAAAACATTTTAATTTGTAAAATGGTTAATTATTAAAAAAAGCTTGATATTTTGCAACGTTATTTCCAAACAATAGAAATATTAATATAGCTGGAAACGTATTTCGGCAATTTTCCTGAAAGGCAGCATCCTAAACTAACATTTTTTTTAAAACTGGTTTTAAATTTGCTTAAATTCGGGGAATTTTAAAAAAAAACCACCAAAATCGTTGGAAAACGACAACGAGATGCGCAGTTAACCAACATTTTAAAGAAAAAACCCAAATCTTCAGCCAGGGGGGTTTTTAGAGAATTCCACATACCTAAGTCAACCATTCATAGAGTAGTTAGAACTATTTAAAAAAAAACGTTAATATGTTAAGAAATATGGACAACATTTTGAATTTTATGTTATTTTTTATCTTCATCTTAGTAGGAATTTTGTTTAGCCACTTTTTTTTGTTTTTTTTTCCTTGTTTCAATTAACTTGTTACGTGTGTTTTGTTGTATCACGGTATTAACGTTATAGTTATGTTCGCGAACCCATTTCTGTAAAATATCTGTTTAGCTTTTATTTTGCCAATTCTAATATTTTATTGTTTAAAAAAAAAATGATTGCCGGAATTAAGGCCAATTGAGAAAATATTTGTTTTTTGAAATAAATGAAGTTAAAAACTCTTAAATTATAACATGTTATACATTTTAAATCAGAATAAAAAGCACTATTTGGCTGCGAAAAATACAATAGGCGTCCATAAAAAAAATAAAGTTGATGATGATTCAAAAAACCAAACGTAGAAAATAAAATTGCTACTGTTCATATTCTACAAAAAAAGTTGCCTTAAAGAAGTTTTTACAAATTTAAAAAAATTTTTACTTATAAAAATACGGCCAATTTTAAAAAAGGATGTTTCGGTTTTTTTTTAAAAAAATTTTTAAAAAAACCCGAATAGATAAAACCATGTGGTACACGGGGTTAGCATAACATCATTGTCTAAAATTTTTTTTTTAACCGTTGGATGGTTTCCAAGATCCCCTACCGAGCCCCATACATTTCCCACCAATTTGGGACACACTGTAAATTATCAATTATGACGTAAATTTGTTTTGCAAGAAAATTTGGGATTAGGCTTTAATTACCCCCCACTTTAATATCTCCATTATATGAAGGTAGCTTTTTTTTTTAGTGAAACCCCTCATACTGGATTTGGGTTTTGGGGTGCCCCAAAAATTTTTTTTTTTAAGCAAATTTTTTGGGGTTTTTGAAAAAAATTTTTTAAAAAAAACCTTTTTTGGTTTTTTCAAGAGCTATAAGGTCCATATATTAAAACTATTTGAAACCCTTACTTTTTAAAAGGGTTAGTTTAAGGGGCTGAAACAAGGTAGTGCTCGTCTATACACACGCGTTTAAAACGTTTATATCTCACTTAATTTCCGTTATACAGTAAATTAAAAAAAAGCAAAATGTTTGTAATTTAAAAAGCTACAATTTGATACCCCAGGAATTTTTACGTATCTCCCTTAGTTTTCGAAATATTTTGAAGAAAAGGGCATTTTTATTAAAATTCTGAAATTTGATTTTTACTTGCAGCTCCATTTTTTCAAAATTAAGCAATTTAAATAGGTTGAAATTTTAAAATGTATTGATGATACATAGATAAAGAGAATTGAAAAAGGGCTACGACTCATCTTAATTAGGGGGGTAATTAGGGGGTTGTTTTCAAATTTTTCAATAAAAAAAATTTTGGCTATTATTTTTAATCACAACTCTTTTTAATTTTTTTGATACATACCTACCCTTTTTAAGAAAGGTCTTTACAAATGCTTTAAAAAGTTAATATTAGTTTTCCTCGAAAATAGTTGATTTTGCGTTATTTGCTTTTGAAACTCTGAAACTTTGCGTTTGATGAATAACAGCTAAAAATTTTGGTTTTTTTTTCCCCCAGCAAAGAAAAACCATTTTATTTTTCTAGTCGTGCGGAAAAGTAAAACCCTAAAATCTTACGGGAAGCAAGATTTATATGTATTTAAGTAATTGTTTTTTTCATGCAATATGAAGCCATTGCAATTTTAGTTTATTCTCTTTTTTTTTGTTACTTAATTTTTTTAATATTTTAATTAAAAACACAAAAAAAAAATTTTTTTTTAAAAACCCTGAAAAAATAATAAATGATTATGACAAGTCAAGCAACAATATGTAATCGGGATTTTAACATATGTCAGATTTTTCTTCGTTTTCCTATGAACAACAATTGCACAAATGAATTTCAATACAAACAAGCATTTTTAATAAAAAGGGGTCATATTATTTTTTTTTAATTAAAAAAAACGACAAAAAAAATTTTTTAAAATGAGTTTCCGATGAGGGTACCGATTCCATCCGGGGGCAGCAAATACCGTAAGTTTGAATTTTTTCAGCAAAATCTCGGGAAAAAATGAGAATCAATATAGCTTTTTAAAACTGGGCCCAAAGGGGGGCAAAAAATTTTTAAAAAGAAGTGTTCTTGGCCTATTTTATTTAAAAAAAAATATAAACCTAATACTTTATAGTAAGTACTCTATGTTAAAATGTGCCCCCAAAATGAAAAGGAACCTTGATTTAAGTTCATATTTCAAGCAATCACTACTTAAACACTAAAACGGGGGATATGGCCAAAAAAAAAAAAAATTTCAGCAAAGAAGAAGTTTCAAGATTCATAAAAAACCCCTGAAAATTTTACCTTCTAAAAAAAGTTCTAATTTTTGGATTAGCCGGGCTTGTAGAAGAGATGAACTTACAAAAAAATTATTGAACATACAGGATAATGAAAATTTGATAGTGGAAAAAAATTCCTGACAGTCAAAAAAACCTTCCAGAATCTTTGTGCGGATGCGGACGTGGGGAAAAATTTCCCCCAAAAACGAACGAAGACATCATGAAGTCGGGCGAAGGTATTAGGGAGAGGAATGGTTTTTTTTCAATTTTTAAATTTTTGTGATTTATCACGCCCAAAAAAAAATTTTGGGGAAAAAAAAAACGCTTTTCTGAACTAACCGACGCCCCCCCCGGCCCCACGAGAATCAGCCAGAAAGGGCGGTCAGGTTAGTTCTGGTTAAAAAGGGGCTTTTTTTTTCTCCAATTATATTTAAGACGTGATAAATCACTAAAAGTGTACTTTTTTTGTCAATTTGGCATGTTTTTATACGATTTCTGGGGGGTGGGTATAAAAAAAAAGGTCCAGTAATTTTACATTACACACTAGTGCCTAAAGTGAACACCGTATAATTCAAACTTTTTTTCCCCAAATTATTATTATAAAATTTTTTTTTATCAAACATAGTGTATGACACGGCGCTTTATTAAAAATGCAAATTTATATATTTAGGTTTTTTTTTGATATAAATATATTTTTATAAAAAAACGACCCAAAAAAAAAAATTGAATAAGTTAAAGGAAGCGGTCCGTGCGAAAAAAAAACAAAGTTTAAAACATTTTTTTGGGGTAAATAACTAGTTTTAATAATTTTTTTTATTGGTGATAAAATTTGGGGTAAAAGATGAAACCCTTTAATTTTCTTATTTATTTTTTTTTTTTAACGAACATTGTAATACTTAAATTTTTTTTGGGATTTTTTTATAATCTAACAACAACAATATTGAGACGCCCGTTAGTAGGAAAATAATTTCCCAAAAAAATCGCCCAAGGGGATTCGTTCGAGTTCGGGACATCTCGCGGCTGGGAAATTTTTTGCGAGCTGTCTGCATCCGCTAGTTTTTTATAGTGTCCGATGAAACAAAAACGGATTTTTTCTGCAAATTTGCGAAATGTCCGGGAAACAAATAACGGACTTTATCTGCAATTGTACCGTAAATATGCAAATTTGCGAAAACCACATACCCCACACGACTTTTTTTTTTTCCAGTATAAACAAGGAGCATGCAGTATGAATGTGTGGGGGAAAAATTCAATAGGTAAAATGCCTTTTGAAATTTTTGATACCTATAAAATTAAAAAAAACCCGAAGAGTACACTGGGGATAGTTTTCGTCGATCCTCTTTTGACTATGTTAGGGATTCTTTTGGGAAGGAATTACCAATGTCAAAAAAATTTGGGGGGGGAAATCAACGGCTGTAGCTGGGAGCTACATTGATGAATCCACAAATCAGAAAAAGGATATGTCGAATAAAATATTGACCATGAACAACTCCTCCTGAGCTAAGTCAACCTTAAATCAAGCCGTACAATAAGCGCTTCCATAAGCCACCGCTAAATGAAATTACAGGTTCTGCAATTAATTTACAATATGCTAATAACTGTTCTTTTGTTGTAAATGTTATCAACAAATAATTCCCATTTATAAATATGTTGTAGTAGTTCTTTCAGATTAAACATAATTTAAAAAATAATCATTGCTTTAATATTGGTATATGACGCTCGTAGAAATTTTGTTTACGCTTGCGATCTTTCCGCACTTGACTGCTTGCCCGAACTCCGCTTCGCGTCGTTCAGGCAACGGCAGTCGCGTGCGGAAAAGTATCACTTTGCGCACTTGTTAGGAAAATAACTATTTTTAAAGGCTACAATTTGGTTTTTACACTTTTTTTGATAAAATGCATACGTATCGAGTTATTTGCAAAACCGATTAAAAACGGTGATTTTATCGACGAAAAACTCCGACTTTCGATGGGAATAACTCGAAAAGTATGCATTTTACAAAAAAAATGCATAGAACATTTTTTGCTTAGAAATTATTGTTCTATCGATTCCTGTGGTTAAAATATAAAAAATTCCACCCCCGAGATGGTTTGGCAACCACCCCCAAGGTAGAGGCGCCCTTCGGCATGATATAGATTTTAATCCTTGGACTATTCCCTACCTACTGTCACAATTTCAAGTCATTCTATGCATTTTGCACAATTTTATGTATTTTTTAAATTCAAGTAGGTACCTAGCTATCTATTACAAAATTTATTTATTATGTAAAGAACAATAAAAAAGGTGTTAAATACGATTATTTCTGACGTAGCACCTCGTAGGTGGCATATCGCTATAATTTTCACAGCATTATCATAAGTGGGCTCAAAAATTCCGACGGAAAATGCCCGTAAACAAAAAATGACATAACCTTATTTGGTAACGTCAAACCTTGACCGAAAACAGCTGATTTGACTCGATAAATATTCGGGACAATTTAAATGGAATAAACGAAAATATTCGGCCGATTAAATGCAGAAGCTCTTAATTAGCTTGTTTATTTATTTTAGTTTAAAAATAGACCAACAAAACGTGTTTTAAATAGAATAATTAAGCTGAGCGTGAAGATCCGAGTAGATAGCCATGAAAATAAAAGACAGTCGGACAGTCGATTTATCATAAAAATTGACCAACGCCTACCACTATTACTACTGTGTAAATACAAAATGGGATGAGTATCTAGTATTTTCCAGCGAATTTCCTTGAAAAAAAGTCGATAAACTTCCTTCCTGTCTGGCGACGACCTTCCAGAAACGATGACGAATCGTTATCAGTTCTGCCAAAAAGCTTTTTTATTAATAAAACTCGTGAGTAACGTTTTATTTTTATATTTTAATTGATAAACAAATCAAGTTACCTTACCTGTTGTGCAACGGGTTCCAAAATAGACTCGATTGTTTTCGTGTGGAAGACGGGCATTGTGGCGCACAAAAATCACTTATTTTTCGTAAATAAACTTACCGGAAAAAAAAACTTAAAAATAATAAAACCGCCGTAAAATCGACTAAAAAACGGACGAAACTTTTTAAGGAGACATCGACGACCGAATGATAAACATAAGAAACTGAAAAAACTTCTATAAATAGAACGCCCGAGATCTTAACCTCGTTGCGTTCGATTAATCACCCACACCGCATCTTACGTGATCGGTTTCAGGGCGCTAGACAAAGACAGAGACATGAAAATTAGTAGGTGAACGCCATCGAATTGAGAAACGAATTAATCGATGATCTTATCACGAACTGACGCATCTATGATATTGCATGCATAAGAGGGAGATAGACACAGTGGGTTGTATCTTCAAGGCCTCCTCGAGATACAAGGGTTGTTTCAAAAGAACATATTTATTACTTTTCTTACAAGGTATAATGAAAAAGTAACGATAGGAATTTTTTTAAGAAATACACACACCGCAATGGTCTAGGGATATATTTATTTCAATGAGTGTAAACGAGTTTTTATCGTGTTTAAATGTTTTGGGTTGGTAAAATATGTTAAGAATATTGATAAAAAAAAGGACTACTTTATTTTACGGTTCAAAAATGGGACTTCTGCAAAAACTTGTTTTTAAATCAAAGTAGGTGGACATATCAGTTTTAAAATTTGAAAATATTGGTCAGTATATTGTAATCCAAAGTAGAGTATAGACTCCGTCTGTTACTTATTTATCATGCAAAGACGCCATCTTAACCGGGATGAAATGTTGCGAGCTGTTGGAATGTTAGAAGTCACAGAGCGTAATCTCAAGATTATGGGCACGTTTCCAAGAAACAGGTGATGTTTCTGAAAGACATCCAGGTCCATCACGGCTGACTCGGCCTGCTCAAGATCGTTTTATTGTGCAAATGGCTAGAAGAAATCCCACAGTAACTGTTCCAGAAATAATGAATCGGGTACGCGAAACGCATAATATCGTAATTTCAAATTCTACAGTTCGGAACAGATTGCATGAAGGTGGACTACGTAATAGACGACCATTGAGATGCCAGCCACTTTCTAGAGGAAATCGCGCTGCTCGTTTAGCTTGGGCAACAGAACACGAGAATTGGACTAATAATCAATGGGCCCCAGTTCTTTTTACAGATGAATCTCGGTTTGGGTTGCATCCGGATTCAAGAAGACTGAGGATATGGAGAGAACCTGGACTACAAAGAGTCTTGGAAAATGTGCAAGAAGTCCACAGTTATAGAGGTGGCACAGTAATGGTGTGGGCTGGAATACGACTCGGCGGAAGAACCGATCTCGTTTTGGTTGAACTTTTTTTAAACGCTCATCGATATGTGGAAGAGATTCTTCAACCATTTGTCTTACCCCATGCAAGACTTGTTGGACCAGACTTTATATTGATGCACGACAACGCTCGTCCTCATGTCGCTAGACATGCTGCACAATTTTTACAAGACAACCAAATCACCGTTTTGCCATGGCCTGCTCAATCACCTGACCTAAATCCAATCGAGCATGCATGGGATATGCTACAAAGAACGGTTTTGCGTGAAAACCCTCAATTCCAGAACCAAGAACAACTGTTTGCTGCGTTAAATGCTGCTTGGTTTGCCATAGCTCAGGAAGATATGGACAATTTAATTCTGAGTATGCCAAGAAGGTGTCGCGCAGTGATAAACTCCAGAGGAGGTCATACTCGTTATTAAAAAAATTCATCATTATAAAAAAATTGGTATATGTTTAGAATATGACTTTTAATTTTGTTTGATATTTAGTTGAAATTAAAAAAATGGTTGTACGCCACTGTAGTTTTTCTTTTCTGGTATCTACATTTAATTAAAATATTACATTTTGTACAGAATATGATAAATTTCCATAAATTATCTTTTTTTGGTCATATATTTTTAAATTCTTTGATTTATATCCCTAAAATAGGAATATCCTTAGACCATTGCGGTGTGTGTATTTGTTTAACCGATGAATGGAGCCAAGAAAATGAACATCGCTTTGTTCATACTCGGACACAATATCCCCAAAAAACACATGTATTCGTGGGAATTATCGGACACCATATCATTGGACCCTTTTTTATGGAGTATAACCTGACAGCAGAAACCTATTTGGACTTATTTCAAAATCAAATTGGAAGAAGTTGTTCGGAAAGATCAAATGATCTGGTACCAAATGGATGATTGCCCCGTCCATAATGCCCGTATGGTTAGAGAGTACCTGGAAAATGCTTTTAACGGCAATATTATTGGTCCACGGTACCGGATACTTTGGCCAGCCAGGTCAGCTGATCTTTCACCGAATGACTTCTTTCTGTGGGGTCACTTAAAAAGTGTCATTTATAAAAGTGTTGTTAGAAATTAATTTTATGATCGGTTGGGATATTGTTTAGCTGTTAATGGGGGGTTGTTTGAACATTGGTTAATTAATGTTTTTTTTATTTATTTTTAAAGGCCAAAAAGTCATTTAAATTTTAATTTTTTAGAATTAATATATTTTTTATCCCAAATGAGCCATAAAAACAAACAAAATGATTTTTTTAAAATTAGAAATCACAATTTTTTGATTTTGTATAGCAAAAATATAGGGTGGACCCCAATTTCAAATAATAACCAACAAAAAATAAAAAATAAAAAATCCTTCTCACTATAAAAAATAAAATTTAGAAAAGTCAATTTTAGGATTTAACAACAAAAAGTTTATTTACCTTAAAATATTAACTATACAAAATAAATATCTTTATTTCTATACTTAAAAATTAAAATACTTAAAAAAACGGAAATGATCGCAATAAAAATAAATCATAAATCGTCGTTGTCTAAACTAAAATCGAGAACTTCGTCCGCCGTCAAAAACCTGACGTCACTCTGACTATCCCCATTCCCCGACCTCATCCTTCTATTTCGACATCTGACAACCCTGTACTGGATCAGAACCAACGTCAGAATTATCGCCAACGTGCCAACACCGCACAACGTTGCTATGACAACGAATACCGTCTTGACGTTTGACAACTCCGATTGGCTTTGCCGGAATTCCGTTTTGATTTTGCCCAGGTTTTCCGGGTAAACTTCCTTATTTTCGAACAGTTCTTTCTCATTGGCGATTTTCTCGACATAATCTTCTTTTTCTTGCAGTGGAATGTCGTTGTCCTCGTCTAGAGGGATGGGTGAGGTCAGCAAAAGCTCTTCGTCGCTCTCGTTTTGTTTCGTAGGGACTTCTATGACGTCATTTGACGATCTGTCTTCAGTGGTGGCAATTTTCGGCTTGACAAACGTGATTTTCGACGTGTTTTTGTTCTGGGGGGATTGTTCGGGAAGATTTTCTGTATATGACAGGGGTTGTGGGCTGAACGAATACCAATGGGCGCCTAGTGGGAACTAAAGGTTTCTTTGGAGGTAGAAGCTTTTTCGTTGGAAGTACCTTCTGCTCGGTTACGGCAGTCGCCCTTTGTGATGTTTCTTCTGGTTTTGTGGGGTTTCTTCCAACGACTGTTAGGTTTTTAACTGTAGAGTTGCTGGGTATGGGAACAGGCGATTCAGAAAAATTCTCGTTCTCTGTTGTGGTTTCCCCGTCGGTTGTAGAGAAATCTAAAAATGAAATAATAATAAATACGTAACTTTTATATAAAAAAACTTTGGTATGACGTACTTGGAAAACAAAAATCGAGAAAATCCGGACAACAGCGGGCATTTTCGTAACAGAAATCATCGCAATCACATGTAATTGTTTGTGAATCATCAGTCTTTGTGGTCTTGTTTCCGCATCGATTCTCGCAGGTGTCAACAGTTTTTAAAAACTCTGAAACTGGTAAAGGAATTTCCCTGCAAAAGAAAATAATCCTAAATTTGTTTAAAGGTCGTTTGACACGATCGCATTTTTAAGAATGTGAATGTGTCAAACAGCCTTAACTTTCGCGATGTGCGTGACACTTCGAGCATATACCTACTAGAGGCAGCCCTGACGCTCGGCAGCACTACACTTTCTCTCTCGCTTTAACGTGCTGATTGGCCGGTCGAATTGGAAGGTATATACCTTGCTCTGCGTGCTGATTGGCAGGAAAGGAATATACCCCTCCCACATGCCAACCATCACGTTGGAGCGAGAACTAAGGGTTATAGTGGATTTTTCTTTCGTCTCGCAAGCTTGTTCGCGCTGCCGAGCGGCAGGACGAATATAAAGGTTATCATGTATTATACACAGGTGTTTTAAAATTGATGAGGTTTGTGCATGACGTCATTAGAGAGTTGCCTTTGTCAAATGTAAATGCTGTTTGCATAAAAATTATCAGTTTGTTAAAAAAATATTTGTAAATTAATTTTTACAATTTATAGGGTGCAAAACCAAATTTTTTTGTGACTAATGACTATGTTGTTAAAAATAATACTCAACTTACGTGGTGGAAATAATAAGGTCTTCATACACACAGTTCTCTATGATTCTTACGTCATCTATAGCTGTATCGCTGACGTAACCATTGCCTCTAACCCCTTCCAATATTATCTAAAACAAATTACTTTCAATTCTTTATATTCTGCTAATTTTTCGCCAACGTGGCAACACTGTATTATTTAAATAAATATTAATATTTTGGGAGATTATACATTGATTATATGAAACACCGTTGCCAAATCGCGTCTCTTACCTGATAATCTTGGTTGATAATTCCCAAATTAAGCAGGGCTCTGTACCACACGTTACCTTGATTGCCACTTTTCGTAAAAATTGCATTTTCGGGTTTTAAAGGCCATGGATCTGCCACTTTTTTGATGTAGGCTCGAAGACTACCTAGAAGACAAAGAAAAATACAGATGATGTTCCTAAAACGTCTAAACAAAATAATATCAAAGATTCCTACACAGTCCACGAGTTGATAAAATCTAAGACTTTGGCTGTTTTGTTTTTTCCCGTTTATTCGATAAGTGCGACAACAGCGTCTGCTGTTACGTGTCTGGCCGTTCGGGTAGTATACGACTCCCACTCTTTACGCTTTTGCAATAAAAACACTAAATATATTAGATACTTATAAGAAATTCGCCAAAAACAAATACCATATTTGGTAATTGTCTCGAAAGTTGCGGCAATGACGATTTTGATCCATTTTGGTGTACGGGGATTTTTTGGGGCGCTGATCACGAATCTCAATCTTTTGTCGGAACGTTTCGTTTTCGAGATATCCATCATCAAACCTAAAAATCGATTTAACCTCATTTTCACTATTCCTTCTACTTTTTGCACACAATTCTTGATTTTTGCAGTAAATTGGCACACAATATTTTATAAACACCGTTTGAAAATTTGTTTTGGTATTTATTTTATACCTTTTTTTCATTTAATTGCAAATCTTCACTTTTAAACACTGCAACCATGTAACCACTAGTGAATTTTCAGCAAATATGGCCGCGGCGTTTGAAAGTGAAACTTTGCAATTTAATGAAAAAAAGGTGTAAAATTAATATAAAAACAAGTTTTTATGAGGTGTTTATAAATTACTGGGTGCCAATTTAGTGTTAAAATCCAGAATGTTGTGCAAAAAGAAGGGGGAATATAGTGGAAAATGGGGTTAGTAGGATTTTCAAGTTTGATAATGGATATCTCGAAAACGAAACGTATTTGACAAAAAACCCACATACCGGGTGGTGCATCGCCAGACTGGCCATAGGAAATCCATGTAAATTTTGATACATTGAAATATTGGCTCCCCTATTGAATTTACAACAAAATATAATGATAAGATTAGCTCACATTCTAAATTTCTTTTTTTCTGATAAGGCAATTAAAAGTTATTTAAGAAAAACTATTTGTAAAATCGTTGCATACCTGCTACATACCTTAATGAATCCACCAGTAAGAAATAAAATGTCTTGTCAACTTTTTAATTGACGTTTTACTTTGTATTAGTTATTTTAAAATGTTTTACAGTAGTTGAAGAAAAATAACAATGATTAAATGGTATTACATGGAAAATAGTTATCGAAGAGTATCCGACATGTTCTCTACGTTTTTTCCTGACAGACACATTCCAAGTAAGACAACAGTTCAAAATATCGTTCATAAGTTTGAGACAAAAGGTACTGTTATTAATAAATACAACTGCTTAGGGCGAAATAATAATGTACTCGATGGAAGAGCTCAAGAAAATAATGCCGATTTGGATGTTTTACTTCATGTAGAAGAAAATAAAGGAATTAGCACCAGACTTCTTGGCAAAGTTGTAGGAAAGGATCACAGCACAGTACTACGCAAATTAAAGAAATATAAATATCATCGTACAAATATCAAAGACATCAGGAATTAAGGGAAGGCGATGAGATCCGAAGAGCAGATTTTGTTTTGAAGTTATGGAAATGGCGAATAACGATAGGGACTTCTTACGCAATATTTGTTTTAGTGACGAATGCACCTTCACATTAAACAATGAACCAAACGTTCAAAACATCAGATACTGGAGCAAAGAA
This sequence comes from Listronotus oregonensis, assembly GCA_019359885.1. Lineage (NCBI taxonomy): Eukaryota > Metazoa > Arthropoda > Insecta > Coleoptera > Curculionidae > Listronotus > Listronotus oregonensis. The sequence goes on along the minus strand of JAHBCN010010376.1, from coordinate 15,743 downwards.
AATGAACACAGATTTGTATCTACAAGGACTCAATACCCTCAAAAGGTAAACGTTTGGGCGGGTATATTTGACATCGGATTATTGGACCTTTTTTCTTAAATCACAATTTGGGAACAGAAACTTTTTTAGAACTATTACAAAATCAAGTGGGACCGGCATTGGAAGAAGTTGCACCTGACAATCAAGACATTTGGTTTCAAATGGATGGTTGTCCTGCACACAATTCACGAGAAGTAAGTTCAAAATGTTTTCAATGGACTCACTATAGGACCAAATTACACCATAAATTGGCCAGCTAGGTCTCCTGATCTTTCTCCAAACGACTTTTTCCTTTGGGGTCATATCAAAAATGTTATTTATACAAATTTGAGTTATCAAAATTTAGAAGAATTAAAAGTTTCAATTTCAGCGGCGTGCGATCAACTATCGGCATTTCAACTTCATAATGAAAGAACTGAATTTTATAACCGTTTGGGATATTGCTTAGTAGTAAACGGAGGTCTGTTTGAGCATCTAATTAAAAAACAAGCTTTTAGTTTCAATGTGTTGTGTTAAAACGTATTTTTAGACAGTTTTTAAGTGTGTTTTTCACCTTCCTATAAAATTGTTCAATTATGTAAAATCTCATTATGTAGTTCAATGTAATTACTAGTATTTATTAAATGATTACAACCATTATTTTCTTCACAACTGTAAAACATGTTGAAATAACTAATACAAAGTAAAACGTCAATTAAAAAAGTTGACAAGACATTTTATTTATTACTGGTGGATTCATTAAGGTATGTAGCAGGTATGCAACGATTTTACAAATAGTTTTTCTTAAATAACTTTAATTGCCTTATCAGAAAAAAAACGAAAATTTAGTATGTGAGCTAATCTTATCAACGTCTTCAAAATAGTCTATACAATTTTGTTGTAAATTCAATAGGGAGGCAATATTTCAATGTATCAAATTTACATGGGATTTCTATGGCCAGTCTGTGCCAAAGTTTTTGGGCGTTGTCGCCAATAACTTTTTGTGCCGATGTGTGCTACATTTAGATTTAAAATTCTTATTCTCCAACATTTTCAATGTGTTGCTCGATTCAAATTGAGAAAAAAGCTGGATATATTTTTTTAATTATGCCTTCTTAAAAATTAAAAACTTACCTGTTGTTCTTCCGTACATATGATACCAAAATTCTAAACAAGTATTGGAAGTGGTATTACTAAAAATTGGTGAAATCAGTCGAGCAGTATCGTTTATTCTTCTCGACGATGATTCAATATACATATAGTGTCCTAAAAATAAATATTTTAAAATATCTACAGGATGTCTGTGTTAAACTTGACAAGCAGTCGACTGACAGATAATTTTTATATTTATTTAGTTTCTTTTTTATTTTTATTTCTTTAAAAGCACCATTTTAATAACTTTCTTTATATGACATCCTAAAAACCTTAAAATGAAGACAACTTAAAATGTTTTTTAAAGTTATTGTATTATAAGAAAACATTTCAAAATGTCTTTGTATAATTTTCTAGAAGATAAAAATTTGTCAAGTCCGTTTAAAACATATTTTATGATATCTCTATATTATTCTAAACATAAGTAAACGTTACTATATCAAGACAAACTCTATAGGAGGGTAACAAATAGGATACCTTACTAGTTCTTCGAAAAAATTACAAATTTCAAGTTGTCTTACTGTCATTCTCCAACCCTGTGTTCACACATTTGTCGGGGTTGGGGGTTACGAGACCGCAACGTTTGCTGCGGTCTTAAAAACCAAACAGTTTTTCCTAATAAATAAAATAATTTTTCAATAAATAATGAAACGTAGAAGATATTCTTAAGAAAACAATTTAATGTGCATTCATAAAATATACAAAAACTCTTTCTAAGTTATCAAAGATGCTCAAATAAAACCACCTTCTTGAGCCACAAAATTACTTCAAGATTGTCATAAAACGCCTTCTGATATTTGCTAGAATGTTATGGGTAATAATCCTAAAAGAATTCTCAATTTGTAATTGTAATTTTGTAGATTAATAGCCCTATTCTCCTGGAAACCATAAATTTCTGATTTTACGCGACCCCAGAGAAAAAAATCGTTGGGTGAGACCATGAAGTGGAAATGCTCTGATTTATCATAAAACAATGTTTCTTATAAATGCATTTCAGCTATTTTTCTCATTTCCATTACAGTTTTAAAAATTGTATTTGTCTAAATGATCATCAGGGTTAATTTCGTGGGTTTTTCTTACTTTGTAGGAGCGGTATAAATTTTTTTCAGCACTCTTCCCACTGATCTTTGCACAAATCAACCTTGTTCTGCAATTGTATTAATGGAAACTGTAGGATTTTTTTTAATAACACTTGTCACTACCATACTTTCGAGATTTTCCTTTCCTGGTTTTTTTTTTTGGGGCATAACTATCATGTTTATGTTTTCTTGGAGTTATACAACCAAATGTCAGAAAGTTTTTAATGACTCGGTAAATCAGGAAATAGTGGGAGTCGGCTTAGTTATAAATAAATTAATAAATACCCCTAATTCCCTAACAGGATTTCCACGGTGATACCATTCAAATATTTTAATTTTCTCTTCAGTTCGTAAAACATCCATTACTAATAATAATTATTTTATTAAAAACTTTTTTGTTGTAAATATTCGACACTGGCCAACTATTGCTGTCGAGCGTTCGGATACTAAAGAATTATTTCAGAAAATAAACGTAGCGTCTACCTCATTGTACCTAGCGCATGCACCATTTCAGTGCTAAATAGCTAAAATCCACTAAAAAAATACGCCAAAATTCGCGAAATCATAAAAGCTTAATAAACAAATTAGATAAACACATATTAAGACGCCCGTTAGTAGGCAACTAACTACACAACAACAATCGCGCCAAGGCATTCGTGTCGAGTTCGGGACAGCAACGCTTTTCGCGAGCTGACAGCTCGTGAAAAGTATTCCCAAACACGACAGATTTACATCAGTCGAAGTCGGGCGAAGGTATAGGCCTTTTCAACAATAATTAATTTTTGAGCATGTCAGTATCCGCCATTTTTTCGTACTGTTTTTGTAAACAAGCATGTAAAAGGGCCTGTAAACACATAATTAAAATAAAAATACTAAAGAAGTATAGTTATTGAAGAAAAGAAATACGAAAATAAAAGAAAAAAGTGCCTTAATTAGCAAATAGGTTTTTTTAATCGATTATTATAATGTGATATCAGTACGAAAAGGAACGAAGAAGGGTGTTGTTATGGAGTATGTAAGAGTGATACACGCTATAAATCATTTTAAATACAATACAATTTAATCAATATAACAATTGTATATATGTGGTAGGCCTAATTAGAATAAAATTATAGATACTTTTGTATATAGTAAAGAAGTAATGATGCCTAACCTGTCAATCAGCTCACTTCTTTTTCCTTAAAGACGTCCATGACATTTAGACTACCTTTTAATTGCGTACAATTATGGGCTTTAACTGAATTATAAATCGGTGGAAGCACCAACAACGATTTTTTCCAGTAAATGATTTAATTGGGGAGATAATACTGCATTCCCCAGTCAGCTGTAGATCAAAACAGTACGAAACTTTTGAATTGCCGCTATTTCAACATGGCGATCGCGCTTGCGCTTGTCACATGATGAAAAGGCCTATTGATGGGAGAGGAATGGCTTTATTTTCAATTTTTAGGTATACTTTTAGTGATTTATCACGCTCAAAATACAATTAAGGGGAAAATAAAAACTGCTTATCTGGTCTTAGGAATCCACCATGACTGCCCCTCTGGCCCCACGAGAATCAGCCAGAAAGGGCGATCATGGGTTAGTTCTGGTTAGATAAAGGGGGTTTTTGCTTCTCCAATTATATTTCAGACGTGATAAATCACCTTCTTTTTGTCAATTTGCATGTTTTTATACGATTTCTGTAGTGGGTATAACAAAAAGTATCCGGTAATTTACATTACACACTAGTGCCTAAAGTGAACACCGTATAATTCAAACATTTTTTGCCAAATTATTATTATAATAATTTTATTATCAAACATAGTGTATGACACGGCGCTTTATTAATATGCTAATTGATATATTTAGGTTTTTTTTTCTGATATAAATATATTCTATGAAAATCGATCTCAAATAAAAATTGAATAAGTTATATAGCGAAGCGGTCCGTGCGTAAAAAGACTAAGTTAACACACTTTTTGCATAAATAACTAGTTTTAATAATATTTTTTATTGGTGATGATTTGATAAAAGATGCAGTCATTTAATTTTCTCTTATTTTTATTTATTTTTTAACGAACATTGTAATACATTATTAATTGTTTGGGATTTTTCTATAAATCTAACGTAATAAACAATATTGAGACGCCCGTTAGTAGGCAACTAACTACACAACAACAATCGCGCCAAGGCATTCGTGTCGAGTTCGGGACATCTCGCGTCTGGGGAATACTTTTCGCGAGCTGCTTGCATCCGCTAGTTGAATTGTTTGCTGGAAGATTATTGATCGATAAGCAATGCGTGCGGCGTTTTTAGGTACATCCAAAATCATCCAAGATTGTCCTATGTTCAGCAGTACTCTGCGCTTTTACTGTAAAGCTTATTCATACTTATATATCGTTCTGACTGAAGGACTTCGGGATTATATTGCCTCCACAAATCTTCCTACTGGTGCCGCAGACTCCGTCCAGCTGCAAAGTGGGCCGAAGTGGAATTTCTACTTTTACATTGGAGAAGCAATTGAAATATTGATAGATAGATATTTTACTAGGTAACTTTTTATTACAATTTGAATTTTTAAGGAAATAATATGAATAATATGGTAGTACCTACCTAATTAAGTAAAGGTATAATGAAAACTACTTGGCCTTTCGTGTAATTTGATAATAGGTACAGGTAGGTAGGTACCTTAAAAATAAATCTCGGTAGGCAAAAATTAATTGTAATAAAAAATAAAGGTAAACCCAATATACATTAATTACCTATACCTACCTGAATGTTTTAAAAAGGAGTTTGGGTATATATATGCCCTTAGAACAGTAAATGGCTTAGTATTTTCCAAAATGTGGCGAACGTGGAGTGAATCTGACGATGAAGCAAGCGACAACGAGCAGCAAGCAAGTAGGTACAGCAAGTAGCAAGAGAAAGCATCTTTCTGTTGATGCTAAAGAAATTGTAAAGAATATATTCAACTTTAAGAAACGATGTTTTCATACAAGCAGCTTTTGGAAGAACGCAGTTAACTGAAAATAACAAAAGTCTACCATACGCGATATTGTTAAAAACCGATAGTCAAGAGAAAGTTGAAAAGTGATTCTGGTACTGCCACAAAACTTGATGTAAGTGATAAAGACCTAATTCGACGAAAATCTATAAAATGTATGAAGAGCAAATGCACCAACATTGGACACCTTAATGAAGAGACTAGAATGGACGAAAGTGGTATACAGTGCAGAACAACATTGTGGAAGACTGTGAAAACTAGGGATTCAAACTTATGAAGATCGACAAAAACAAGTGCTGATGGAATCGCAACGACTTCGAAATGGAGATTAGAATATCTTACGAAAATAGATATGTATAGAAGTCAAGGAAGGTCGATCATTCCATTTGGACGAAACGTGGTACGATACCCATGACACGCCATCAAAAGGTTGGGACGATTCAAGTGGTAAATGTAACACAAAAGCACCATCCAACAGAGTGTAAGCGGATAACAATTATACATGCGGGATCAAAGACGGATGGGTTCCAAATGCTTTATCACTTAGAGCAAAAATATAAAAGACTCTTCCTCTTGACTACCATGACGACACAACTGCACATTTATTTGAAGACTGGTTTAAAAATAAGTTAATTCCCAATATTCCTCCCTCAAAGTGTTATTGTTATGGATAACGCTAGCTATCATAGTAGGCAATTAAACAAACACCCTTGTTCAAGCGACACCAAAGCAATTATTCAAGAATTTATGCACGCCAATAATATTTATTTTCATGAAAATTATTCAAAAAATAATTACTTGAAGTATTAAAATGTTTTAATATAGAGAAAAATATTGTGATGAGTTTGCAAATAGCATGGGACATTCAGTTTTAAGGCTTCCACCATATCACTGCATTTTTAACCCTATAGAACATATTTGCATCAATTGAAATCGTAAGTTAGACGTAACAACAGTTCACCGACTTTAAATAGTTTTGTATTAGGCATTATCACCAGGGAAATAGATAAAATACCAGTAAATAGTTGGAGCAACAGTAGATCACGTAATTAAAGTTGAACAATCATATACCACACTTTCAAGTAATGTTATGAGTTAATTATACAGTTAGGGGATGATAGTGATAGTGACACTCGATTTAATTGAATAAGTCCTAATAATAATTATAAGTTAATATTTTTAGATACTTTTCATTTTGTATTGTATATTGTACTTTTAAAAGCTTTTTATTTATATATTTTTTTAAATGACTAGTAGGTATAATTTATTTTTTTAAACATTGCCATCACGTGACTTTTTGACGCAATGATCAACGACAAGTCAATTATATTCTCTTTCTTTGTCATTCTCCATAAACACTAAACGACAATAGAAAGCGATGTCGAAAACGCTATTAGAAAGTCGTCAGTTAGTCACGTGATGGCAATGCAAAAATAAATTATAGCATCCCCTAGGTATATTTTATAAATAATATTTTTGTTCCTATTAATAATAAAATATGTGATTATCAATGTGTTTCTATTTTTCCTATAAAAAGTAAATTCCACCCTGTTCCGTTCAAGCCAAATTTTATAGCAGGTAACACCTGGCTAAAGCGCCGGCCGACAATAGGGGACAAAAGGGTCGTTTATTGGCCTCAAGAAGTCAGAACGATATAACATGAATGTTCTTTACATAGATTGTAGTGACCAATACGCAATAATTTTCGCTTCATAATATCCTACGGCCCAGAGCGGTTAAAAATGTTATAAAATGCTATGGGTATGTTTTATATGTATGCATGTTTTAATAGTGTGACAATGTGTTGATTTTTATGAACTTTTAATAATATTATTATTTATTCTTAACAAGAGGCCACAACACAAATAATTATTGTGAATCTTCGATAAGATTTTAAAGATTTGGTCTTGCAACGATGTAAAGCTTTTAATGCTTGTGCCCTTATAGACTTTGTCTTGTAATTTTTTGGAAATTACCATAAACGACGTATAGCTACATTTCCTAAATCACAAATAAAAAAATGATTTAATATATTCTGTGCAAAATCAAAGCAAAAAACATTGTGGTCAATAAAATATCTGAATGTCAATACTTAATTACCTCAGAAAGTGATGATAAATTACTTATACGGTAGATACGGATGTCGAATGTAATTGTATTGCTGGACAAGGAGGGCGCTTCTGTCAGCATAATATTAATGAAATGTTTTTTGATGACATGATGGATACGTCTATTAATGAGGGCATCACAAAACCATCAAACTGTGAAGCACCTAGTAATGTTTTTTTTTCTGAAGAAATGGCATATGTTAGCAATTCAACTACTTCTCCTCTTGCAGTAGCTAAAAACCTTACAACTAAAAAAAATGAAGCCGTAGAACACTTTTTTCAAATATTTTTGAAATGGTTAAAAATAACATATCACCAGACTCAACAAACATTATTGTTTGACTTAATAAATGTCTTGAAAAAATTAAAACTCCCACAGAACTATTACATGCATTTGTTAATATAAAAAATATTCGGCGTGAAAAAAAATTAACGTTCAACCGACATCAATTAGTAGGCGCACACAAAGACCTGGTCTCACGTCTGGTTCCAAAAGGATTCAGGCTGGAAGGCCCGCCAAAAATGAAAATCTTAATATGAATCGCAAAGCCTCAAGATCCTTAAGTGAAGCGGTCCTTGTTAATAGACGTAGTGCTAAATCTCACTAATGTATAGGTATTTTATTTTATTCTGTTTTATCTTCATAATTTTATTTTATATCAACTATGCTTGTTTTATTTGTATGAGTTTATTTTCTTTTATTTTAAGCTCGATATAATAAGTACATCACGTATTTATAAAAAGTGTATTTTTTTGTAATAATTAGAAAAATTAAATACTAAATAAACTGGTTTAATTTCCATTTTTAATTCCAAGAATTTAAAATATACAACTGTGATACAACCTACATTTGAAATCCTGACAATACTTCCTCTACGTACCTCTGAAATAACTCCCCTCGTGATGCAGTACTTATCTGTCAAAACGTTATTATGCTAATGCTTTTTATTATTATAAAGTTATAAGGGAGTAAGGTTAAAGCAGGTATTGTATCAATACAATAATTTATAATAAACTGCTCAACAAAAAGATCGTACCATTTAATTTTTAGACCCATTTTCAAACTGCTGTAACTTTTTTAAAAATTAACTTTTTTGAATATCTAAAACGAAGTTTAAACCGCGTTTCTTCTACTTTAAGCTGAATTGCATTTAGTTTTAGTAAGATGAATATTATCATGATGTGCCAGGGTCATTAATAGAGTGCTACAAAAACAAAAATTCGAGTGTGTCCCATTTCTCAGTGGTAATTTTTTTTTGGTCGTTATAATATGGGTTGTTACCGTCATATCAATATCTCTAGACGTTTATGACAGTTTTTGAATTGAGGACCTCTGGCTTGCGATACATTGCTAAACGTCAAATTTTGGTAATCTATTCTTTAAAAAGCTATAACTGAAAAATGGATTGACGGATTTCAACGAGTGTTTCATATTCGAGAGCTCATTTCATATAGATTTTTATCTCCTAAGCATTTTTCGATAGGTTATAATTTTATGAGTATACGGGCCAACAAATACCAAAACGTAGCTGATGTAGAAATCCTAAATATAGGGTAAATTATTGAACGCCAAAGGGACCATATAGGTCGTCGGTCGGGCCTGAAGCTACGGGTATACGTAAGGGGAAAGCGGAAACGCTCAGGAATGCGAAACCATAGGCGTGCTATGTAAATATCTTTAAATCTTAAAATATCAGATTTTTTTGTAGTAATAAGCAATTAAACACCCGTTATGGAAGAACACTGCAATAAAATATTTATTTCTGAAAAACTCCCAAATTCACAACAATGCACAACAATAACAACAAAAAATAACAGTCATCAAGTTTCTTTACACGTCATCGACCTTACTATGACATAGAGCCGGTTTGCATTACAATTTTGACGTCACCAGAAGGCGGTTCGTTCTATTCCAGCGCTTGCCTGGTGCTGTGAAGCGTACTTGTGATGTCACAACCAGCAGGAATTTTAGCATCGATTACATAGATATGATTACCCTGTTTAAAAATATTTATACAGGTGCCACAGACCCGGAGTGCATGCACAACAGAAACCGTAAGAGGCATGTTGCCTAGCAACAGCCTATGAGAAAGTTGTAAAGTGAGTACTTCCGGAGATATCTGGAAAAACCGAAATCCTGCCGATTTCGTTTTTATTTTTTCGATGTTATTTAAAGGAGATATGGAAAAACAAAAGACACTTTTCTTACAATACTTTTTTAAGCTCTGAAAACAGCGTTAAGATTTTTCGTACAACGTTTCGTTTTAGTTCATCATCGTCCTTTACTTTTGAATACGGTGCTCAATTTATGTTTATTGTACTTTTGTGCTAGTTATAATTCCAATTACAATGATGTATAACACTAATACTTTTTCTGTTAAATAAACATATTTTCCATAAGAGGCAATGAGTTAGACAAGGAACGCATATCATTTCTTATAGGGGCGTTCCATTTTTGTTAATAAATATTAAGTGTATTATATTTTTGTAATTGGGATAATAAGGGGTTCAAAAAATTAAATTAAAAACCCAGGTCCGTATTTAAAAAAATAAAGTTGATGATGATTTAACGAAAATGAAACATCGTACGGAAAATCTCTTAACGCTGTTTTGTAGAGCTTAAGAAGTGGCCATGAGAAAGTGTCTTTGTTCTTCCATATCTCTTTTAAATAACGTAAGAAAAAATTAAAAACGAAATTAGCAAATTTCGTTTTTTTCCTTCCGGATATCTCCGGAAGTACTCGGAATTTTACAACTTTCTAATAGGCATGTTGTTAGGCACCTAAATGCGCACCTTTGCCATAATTTAACCGACCTTTGTATCTCTTAGGGTTTCCTGAGATCCCCATGCATGCACTGAATCTGTACCCTGTATAGTTCTTGCATATACTTATATCTCCAATGTAATATATTAGGTTTTTAACCAACATTTTTATTTTTGGCATTTGCAAAAAATAAACCCATTGGCTTTTAAATGTTTCTGAAATGCGTTCTTTTTTGTGCTAGAAATCCATGACTGGAGTATTGGCCTTAAGAGTTTCTTTTTTAACGTGAGAACCTTTAAAAATGTGATTAATTTTTTGTTAAGCAATCATTTTAAATAAAAATTAAAAATGGTGGTCTTTATTCTATATTATCAGTACATTATTAGGAACAAAATGCCTAATTTTAATAAGTACATAATGATAGTGTAGTTTATTTACAACTGAATCTGTAAGAGATTTCACTCAACGAAATCTTGTGACCAGTTTCGAACTATATCAGATCTCATCAGACAAGCTAGTCGAAGATGAATATCTATAAAAATCCTAGTATTAGTAAACAAGTCAGTGACACCGTAGGTTAAGAGGAGTATGCTTTCCCTTGGGTCAGCAGATGGCGTAAACATCTGGTACCCGTCTTCATATGTTTTAAGTACATAATTATATTTACATACCTGTTTTAACCTCTATATAAAACAGCATTAGCGCGGTAGCTGCCATCTCTAAAATTTGGAAAAATTCAGGACAAGACGCGTGAAAACCCAGGGATTTTAGAGCCCAGAAACCGGACATGTCAACAGGTTTTTTTTTAACATAGTCAGTGTAACAAAAAAAGTTGAAATGTCATAAATCACTTTTTTACTTATTCTCAGACCTTAAAATTAAATGTGTGTTTTGTTTTAAAAATGGCCAAGTTGAGATTTGTGTCAATATCTCGAAACGATTTCTACCGTTAATTGATTTATGCTGTTTAAGTGCCAGTAAACTTATTCAGCAAAAATGCGTCGTTATTATGGCATTAGGTCTGAATGGAAGGAACTCCAACAACGTCTTAAAGTTTTATACATTTTGTTTGACTTACAAACTGTTTTATGACAATGACATTATTCCATCGTTGCTATAGAAACGTATCGCTGCTATAGATAAATTCAATGTATCAAGTAAACATTTTTTTGTTTTTTTGTAGAGGTAACTTGACTCTTTGAAAATGACAAAACTAAGCAAAATCAACTAAAAAATTTAGTGCGGTAAGTTTTTGGACACCGAAATGTACTAAAAAGAGTTTTAAGCCTAACAATTTTAATCTAAAACATGTTGCGCAAACAAGGCCGTTTGGTACCTAATGTTGTGGTAATTATGGATATCATAATAAATTTGAAAGTACCTACTTTGTTGATCATTCCGTATATCATGGTGGACAACACCAATTTTTGTTTAAAACTGTTCAAAACTTTAAGACGTTGTTGGAATTCCTACCATTCAGACCTAATGTCATAATAACGACGCATTTTTGCTGTGCACTTAAACACACATAAATCGATTAACGGTAGAAATCGTTTCGAGATATGGACACAAACTTCAACTTGGCCATTTTTAAAACAGAACACACACACATATGGTCCCTTTGGCGTTCAATAATTTACCCTATATTTAGGATTTCTAAATCAGCTACGTTTTTGGTATTTGCTGGCCCCGTATACTCATAAAATTATAATCTACCAAAAGGTGCTTAGGACATAAACATCTACATGAAATGAGCTTTCCAAATATGAAACAGTCGTTGAAATCCGTCAATCCATTTTCCAGTTATAGCTTTTTAAAGAATTGATTACCAAAATTGACGTTTAGAAGTGTATCGCAAGCCAAAGGTCCTCAATTCAAAACTGGCATAAACGTCTAGAGATATTGATTTGACCTCGGTAACAACCCACATTTTAACGACCAAAAAAAATTACCACTAAAATGGGATATACTTGAATTTTTTGTTTTTTTGCAGCACTCTATTGATCACCCTGTACATCATAATAATATTCATCTTACTAAAACTGAATGCAATACAGCTTAAAGTAGAAGAAACGCGGTTTTAAACTTCGTTTTAGATATTCAAAAAAGTTAATTTTTAAAAAAGTTACAGCAGTTTGAAAATGGGTCTAAAAATTAAATGGTACGATCTTTTTGTTGAGCAGTTTAGTTCAGTACATTAAACAAAACAAATCTGTCTGACGATTTTATGCAGGCAATAAAACACACATTTAAATACCTTTATAAGTACCCATCCAAAGAATTTCAACACATTTTCATAGTGATACAACATGCTATACAGCATTTTATATATTTTTAACCGCTGCTCTGGGCTGTAGTATAGTATGAAGTGAAAATTCGCGCGTATTCGTCACTACAATCCATACTGCGATTCAGAGCAACCTCTATCGCCGGTGCTCTGAGTAATAGTATAGTATATAATTACGCGACCGGGATCCGATGCTTAGATGAACACAAGGCTGTTAGCATACCGTGCTGATGAGTGAATGACATCCTGTGCCTTAAACAGGTGTCTCCAACGGTGCCTCTAAGATACAGAGTATCTAGCCTTACTGCGGTAATGCGGGGCTCTGCCGTGGTGGACTATTACTTCCCTAGCTCCAAAAACAGAAAGCGGAAAGAACCGCTTTCATAAGAAAAAAGTGACAAAGGTGCGCTGACCGAAACGGATAAATCGGTTTCGACAGGTACCACTCAAGGTCACAAGCAGAAAAAGGTGCGCTGACCGAAACGGGTGAATCCGTTTCGTAAGGTGCCCCTGAAGTCACCGGCACCTGTTTCACGGGGAAGGGCTTATCCATCCCGTACAAACAGGTGTTTAGGAAGGGTTCTCTGAATCCAAACAGAAGGCGGACAGAACCGCCTTTAGGTATAGGAAAAAGGGTTCCCTGGCTTTAAACAGAAAGCGGAGAAGACCGTTTTCATAGGATAAGCCCGTGAAGATGCGGCCTCAGAAAGAACATCTGGTTCCTGTAACAAGGACCTGGTAGCTATCCACGTCACTAGACCGGGAGAGGAGGGCATGACGGATCTAATCGTCTGCTCGTCATACTCTCCAGGAGACAGGGACACCAGAACACATCAGAACACATTGTGCTCGTGTCCGGTAGCGACACGAGTAAAGGTGTGGTTCCCTCCACGCGGCCGTCGCATGCGACTAACGCAATGCGACTAACGCATGCTGCCGCCGTTTAATCAGGTGGTTTCTTAGGACCGCGGCTCAAACTCGCGATAGCAAAATTATTAGTGTAAAGGGAATAATCTTTGGTAAGAGTCGTGATGGATGATCTAGCAATATATTTATTGTTAGAAGAAAAAGAGGATGACGAAATACTATTACAATTAGCCAACCTGAAACATAGCAATGCCCCTATAAATCCAATATTTCAGCAAAGACGCGATGAGGGTTGTTATACTACATTAATAAATCGACATCTGCAACAGGATGAAGTAAAATTTAGAAAAAATTTTAGACTGAATAAATAAGTTTACTTTTATTCTTGACTTAATAAAAGACGATATAAAGTCCGAGCCAGACAACAGAGTTGAAGATCCAATAACCCCAAAGGAAAAATTAGCCATTGTATTAAGGTAAATCTGTACAGGGTGTACCAAATTTGAGTCTTATCATTAGGATCTGGGAAACTTGAAGAGCGAGGTCGGTTAAATGAAGGCAAAGTTGCGCAATATGATGCTAATCAAAATGCCATCTTAGAACTTTAAAACATTCGAATACTTACTTTTGGAAAAAACCGATTATTCGCGATTTCGTTTTTATTTTTTTATAACTTTATTTGAATGGATGTAACAAAATAACTTTTACATTTCCATTGCTACTGTTTCTGTTCTACAAGATAGTGTTATTAGATTTATACACCGATGTTTCGTCTTTGAGCTGCCATCATCAGCTGTTTTTTTTTAATACGGGCCTGGATTTTTTTATTATGTATTTTAGGAGCTATAAAGTTCCCAAAACCAATAATGTATTGCACTTATTCGAAAAATTGTTATTAATGGCAATTTTCATAGGAAACCATATGTTAGAGAGAGTCAGACAATATATTTTTGGCAGGATCTTAGGAAATCATTAAACTGATTTTTTTAAATAAGTGCGAAACATCATTGGATTTGGGATCTTAAAAGCTCTTAAAATACGTAATAAAAAATCCAGGACCTCATTTAAAAAATAAAGTTTCAATTTTTAACAATTAAAAAAAAAACACCAGACATTCCACACAAAACAACACAAACAAAATATCAGTCGCAGATACGACTGCGGCTACACTGCTTCTTCAGCAGTCCAGTCGCATCAATCGCAGTCGTTGACAGCGGACGCATACGACGGCCGCTTGGAACAAACCAGGCACATTTAAAAACATGAGTAGGAGTGCTTTGCGGCTAACGTAGAGCGTTAGTCGCATGCGGCGGCCGCGTGGAAGGTAACATACCTTAAGAGGAGATGTAAGAACTCTCTCCCAATCTGGTATCGGATTCATTAGAAGGCCGATCCTATTGAGAGGAATATAAAAAGGTGTGAGTCGCCACTCACTTTAAACCTACCTACCTACCTACTGTTATTCTGTAGCGACGAAATGGACTTACCATTACCCCCTTCACCTTTGGTATGATCAAAGCTAGGCCCGGTCTCCATCGAGTATCCCGTTGGCGTCTTGTAACTGTCTCTTTTCCAGTCCATATCGTGGTTTAGGTCATGCGTCCAATGACAGATGTCGACATTTTCGAAATCGCAGAAAAGTTGGGGTTTCGTATTCGCAGCTGAAACAATAAATTATATAAAAATCATGTTTGGGCATTTTTTTTTTGATTACACAAACTGTGTGGATATCGACACAACAGCCGAAACGCCAATCAATAAAGAAGAAAAAATTCTATAAATTTTACTCCATATTGCATTCAAAAAAGTCGCTGAAAGATTGAGATTTATGGCATTTTTTATCGCGAGATAGGTTTAAAGATGATTTTTTCGTGCGCGAGTGAGTTTGCTGTTAAGTATCGAAAAAATTGACTATTCTGGGCAAATTTTCGGATTGCCATCGGATAAAGGAGGAAAAATACTATAGATTTGACTCCATATTGCATTTAGAAATGTCGCTGGAAGATTGAGATTTATTGCATTTTTTGTCGCGAGATAGGTTTAAAGATGATTTTTTCGTGCAAGAGTGAGTTTGCTATTAAATATCGAAAGAATCGAACATTCTGGACAAATTTTCGGATTGCCATCAGATAAAGGAGGAAAAATACTATAGATTTTACCCCATATTGCATTTAGAAAAGTCGCTGGAAGATTGAGATTTATTGCATTTTTTGTCGCGAGATAGGTTTAAAGATGATTTTTTCGTGCAAGAGTGAGTTTGCTGTTAAATATTGAAAGAATCGAACATTCTAAACAAATTTGCGGATCATCATCGGATAAAGGTGGAAAAATACTATAGATTTTACCCCATATTGCATTTAGAAAAGTCGCTGGAAGATTGAGATTTATTGCATTTTTTGTCGCGAGATAGGTTTAAAGATGATTTTTTCGTGCAAGAGTGAGTTTGCTGTTAAATATTGAAAGAATCGAACATTCTAAACA